>OY987316.1:32275839-32464365 GCA_963920655.1 Geranium rotundifolium | reverse complement strand
ACTTCGAGTATACTAATGGAAGTATGACTGTGCCTTTGGTATACCCGGGGGTATAAATAACAAGTACAAATGAATACAAACTTCAGGCTTCGAGCCTTTTGTCTTTGGAAACTCCTGGCCCCGAGATACATCATTCTCGTTCTTGGTTTCTAGCCTAAAGACACATTATTTAAATGTGTGCGACACAAACAACTATATAGATATCTTGTTAATTTATTGAACTATATATGAATTCCAGGTTCACAAGTTTATCGTAAGATAAAACTTCGAAGAAAATAGTGAGGGCTTTTTTCTCTTCTTCACCTCTTTGGTATCTCCTAACAAATTTATTAGATCATTAAAATAAAAGAATTAAAATTAATAAATATACATGAATAACCAACCTTGTAGTATAGAAAAAAAAATTAGTTCGACAGAATCTCGTACTAATAACATGTTGTAAATGAATAATCAAAGGATAAAAAACCAAAGATGCAGACTTAAGATGATAGTGAGAGTTGTAAAATAATAATTGAATAATATAAAACAAGAGCAAACAAGCCACGGAAACAATCTTCATTTCATCATGTACAATTAAAACTCTATAAATTAATAATGTCGGGACCGGAGGAATTTATTAATTTAAAGATTTATTAATTTATCGATAAATTAATAATTATTAATTTAAAGAGTTTTAACCGATTCAACGTAATTCATATTTCCGTATAAACTAAGTAATTATATGTACATTGATTCAAGCAAATCAGTTTATGTCTCTTAGAATTACGTTGCAGCGAACCTTGGGACTCCAAGCCTAGCACTATTAAGACTCAACGAGACTACTGTGTTCAATAATGACTTTTGAAGTACAGATGTGTTCAATGTATTCTTAAGCAAGTTTGGCATATGTAAATTACATGAATGTGTTAAGAGTATTCAAACCATATCTCATAAGATGGCTTCTCGTCTAAAAGGTGTTGCAAAATTAACTATGTCATATAAAATACGTAAGGAGTTGTGTGAGTACAAGAAAGATAATCCTGCAAGCACAAATAAAAACTTGTAGAGATGGCTTGAGGAAAAGTTTCATTTGAAAGTTACGGTGCAGAGGATGACGGCGAAGATGATACGATGTCTTTGGAGTCTGTTACGCGAAAGGAAGCACTTATGGCGTCAAACACTCTTCACAACTTTATGATACAATACAAAAATACAACACCTGGGCTATTGGATGCAATAAGAAAAATTAGAGGTGGGCTCTAAATAGACTTGAACTTTAAAAGAAAACAGACAACTATTGAATCATATTTCAATAGAGAGTAATATATTTTTTTCGTTTTCTATGAATTATTAATTTATAATTTTCTTGGACCAAAAATTATAAAGGGATCTCCTGAAAAATTATTATCTTATCATTTTATCGCGTTTTCAATTTTTTACATTGACCTAAGTCGGGACTAGAAAAATTTATTATTTTAGAGAGTTTATTAATTTAAAGAGTTTTTACTGTATGTAGTATTTCTCTTATATGTTCTATGTTTACAAGAGTCATCAATTTATAAGGGATGGTATGATGGTTGCTAGCATGACGTGACTTTAAAGGATGAGGTGGTGGCCACAAAGCCGACACGTGTTTTACAACATAAATGATTTTTTCAAAGCCCCAATACGCATGGGTGTTCAAAAAGAACCAAATCGACCTTAAAATAACTGAATCGAAAGAATTTGATTTAATCAATTCAAAATTAAATTGAACCGAAGTTTGGTTTTGGTTTATAAGTGAGAATCGATGAAAATTGAATAGAACCGAAAACAAATCAATGTGAACACTTAGTTTATTTTAAGTTATCGGTCCTTATTATTTGGCAGAAAATATTGGGTCAACAGAAAATTCATGAAAATTAATTCAAAATAAATTTAACCGAAAATCGATAAGTTAAATAATAAATAAAAACGGTTTAAAATGTGAATTTCATGAGATTTGATTTATAACAAACCAAACCAAACAAAAAACTAACGAATTTAAAATTGAACCAAATCAAATTTTATCGATTCGATTTCAGTTTTTATTTTTTAAAAACCAATTGATGGGTTTGGTTCAAAACCGAACCGGTGGACTCATGACCTGCCAATATTACTTGCAACTTTTCTTCTTCTTCTTCTTCTTCTTCTTCTTCTTCTTCTCTTTTTGGATTTAGAGACATTACATTGTTCTCTGAGATCCATTTCTTCAGTTCATGTTTCGCTCTTTCTGTGCAAGAGTGATTTGATCTGGGTTTTTTTACACTTTCACCCCTTCGCTGAACTTAATGGTGATGGTGGTGTAGTGTGGTCTGTGGAAATGGAATCACCCAGAACAGGGCTGTGCTGTGAGCTAACACAGCTGGGATTTGTGAGGATTAGCTCAAATACATTGCAAAAAGTTTATCAGTGTCATCATTCCCAGATATCGAGGATCTCAGAATTTCAGGACTGTTTCAGATTTGGGTATTTGTGATTTTAGCATTTTGGTCGAGCTTGGTTGGAGTAAATGGTGGATTGTTCATGACTCGTGTTGGGAATTCGATCCTGTGAGGCATTTTTCTGTGTTTATGGTGTTGGGTTGGTGTGAGAATGGTTTGTGCTCTTGCTGGTTATGGTTGGTTTCAGGAGTTGGTAGTGGTTGTCCAGAGAAGGTGAGGGTTGCTTAGAAGTGACAACTAGACATTGTTATGGGGAGAAGAAGGTCCATGTTCTGGATTGTTGGAGTGTCCTTCTGCTACTTTGTCTCCTTCTGGTGTCACTTATGAAGGTATAGGTTCTTCTCCATAGCTTGTTGTCTTTAACTCTTTACAATATCACATTTATTTATATTACTTAACACTTACTGATTGATAGAAGAAACTAAAGGGTGCTATGGTTATGTTTCAGAGTTATTTCAATTATCATCACCTATTAGTTGTGATTCAATGTCTTGTTTGTACACACTTCTCGTTCCGATTTAGGATCATAATATTGCGAGTGTGCATAGTTTCATTTCTTGTTCCCTATTAGCTTGCTGTCTTTAATCCCTTACCATGTTACAATAACACATTTATTTATATTGCTTATCACCCATTAGTTGTGATTCAATGTTTTGTTCACATCTTGTTCCTATTCAGTATCATAATATTGTGAGTGTGCATAGTGTCATTTCTTGTTCGGTTGTTCCCTATTAGCTTGTTGTCTTTAATCCTTTACCATGTTACAATAACACATTTATTCATCATACTCAACACTATTGGATTGATTGATGAAACTAAAGAGTGAAATGATTGTGTTTCAGTGTTTTTTCAATTACCATCACCCATTAGTTGTGATTCAATGTCGTGTACACTCCTTGTTCCAATTTAGTATCATTAATTATATTGTGAGTGTAAGTTTGGTCAGTAGAAGTGAAGTTTATGCTAAGCATTCCTGTTCTTTCTTGTTTTTGCTGGAGGATGGTTACATGCACAACTCATGGCTATGTCTCAGCTTTATAAGTCTAGCCCCTTCCTTTATGCATTGTCTCTTCTACGAAGAAAAATGAAAATATTATGCTATTGAAGATGATTTATGGTGGAAGATCATTATTTTATTATAACCAGGGGCCTACCTAGTCAGAGCTTATCCGGGACTTCGTCTCCGAGGATCGGAAATCTCACTTACTTGCAATCTGTGTAAGCTGTTACCACCATTTTCACTAATCAGTGAAACATGTCGCTTTGTTTATTGACTCTTGTTGGACAAAACAAGACAAATGTGTAGGTGGTTGCAAAATAATGATATCTCGGGTCCTATTCCTTGTTTCGGTGCTAACAACGTATGCAAACTCTGCACTGTCTGAGAACTTCCTCCCCGTTAAACTCACGAGTCTTGAATCGGTATGGATGAGAGGCGTGTAACCATATACGGTGTCCGAGGTATAACACTCTACGGCGACTGTATGTAGCGTCGAGGTCGTTAAGGCAAATGGGGCATGTCTTGTATCCCTTTACCTCAATTCCGCCTAACATTCCCAACTCTGGATAGTCGCTGATTGTGTACATCACGACTGCACGCATCCGAAATTGCTCGCAACTTTTCCGATCATACGTTGGAACACCCGTGCCCCCACAATACTTTCAGATCGTCTATTAATGGATGGATGAACACGTGCAAATACTTACCTGGTGATTTTGGCCCATAAACCAGTATCGATAGAATATTGTACTCATTCCTCATACACATGGACGGGGGGAAGTTGAGGGGAATCATCACCACTGGCCAAATACTGTGAGGCGTGGAAGCGGGCCCGAACGAGTTAAAACCGTCGCTCGCTAGAGCAAGATGCACGTTTTGAAAGTCTGCATCAAATGTTGGGTACAATTCATCAACGTTGTTTGTGTCAACGCATTTGGTCGGCAGTCTTCGCTGACATGTACAAACCTTGGAGCCGCGGAATAATAGGGAAGTAACAGACAATTTTCCTTGATTTCTTTTTTTTCTGTTTCTCGTCTACCCATCTAGATGTCCGACAAATAGGGCAGAAATTGGCAGATTCGTACTGTTTATAGTACAAGATGCACCGAACTCGCAAACAGCATACTTGATAGAATCCATCCCTATCTTCTTCAACATCTTCTTCGCTTCAGCATATGATCTATGGTGGAAATTTGGCGACAGGTACGAATTTATGTAAAACTCGCAATTCATGTCAAATGTTGTTTGACATTGCTGATTTTTATTCAATGATCATCAACTTCAAAAGCGCCTTCATACATGACAAGTTAGACCCTAGATACAATGGGGTATTTGCAAGATAGGTTAGTTCGTCATATGTGTCCATCGCTGCTTTTGTCGTAGGGTGCTCACCCTCCACTGTATCTTCACCAAAGTGATCTGCCCGCTGGAATAAATCCTCCACAAGCTCTACAACATGATCAACATTTCGACTACTTGATGCTTCGTCCCGCACCCAAAAACAAATTTGCGTTCTGCACTTCACTGTGACAAATCCACACAATGTAGGTCGAAATCATGATGTATTGCAATAAGTGAGCATGTATTGTATTCTCATGTTGGCCAATCATATTGTGACAGGTTTTGCACGAGCATAGATATCGGTCACGACCATGTTGAAACACATTTTTTGGATAAACTTTATAAAAATTTTGACACCGTCCATATACGCTTGCGACCTTTTATTTCTATATTCATCCACCTATGGCGGTCCATAATTGACAGATCTACATACAATAGAATACAATACGTGATAGTTATTATATGCATATGTATTACTACACGTAATTAAAGCTGAATATCCACAAATCGACTAATTCATAGCCTATTTCACCAAAAATTCACAAATTCATAGTTTGATTCACCAAAATTTCACTAATTCTTAGGCTAGTTCACCAAAATTTCACTAATTCATAGTCTAGTTCACCAAATTTTCACTAATTCATAGCATAAGTCACAGATTTTCTTCATTGCAATATCATAACTAAATCGTAATATAACAAACCGTTGTCTAACAGATTTTTAGACACCAACCAGATACTTCATAGGATTAGAAGGCCTATTTGAGTTTTTTTTTTGAAATACTTAAAACAAAAATGCGGTAAGGAAGAAGAGTTGGAGGGTATATATACTTTTGAATATATTAATGTTATTTATTTGTACTTGTATGAATTTTATGAATACGGATTTAAGAACTATTGAAACATAATGTATTTATGTTCTTTACTGATAAAATAAAATAAGAATGAAATTATGGTTTGTTACATTCTTGTGGAAACATTTGTATGTGTATAATTGATATAGAAAACGACTTATGCCTTTATGTTTATCCGAATAAGAATGACAATGATCCAAGTCATGTCCAAAATGTTCGTGAGGGACAAGAAAGCCCAAGTAAAACGTGGGGATACAGATGGATGGCCATTGGAGGAGCCAAGAGACACACATATATCATAAAAGAGCAGTGCAGTACACTAGTACAGTGCAGTACGTAGCTCTCTCTCTCTCTCCCTGTAAGTAAGTCAATAATATGATTAAAACGTAGGCGGCGTGGCGTTGCACTGCACTGTGCCCATTATCACTACATTACACTTCTCTCTTCCCTTCCTATCCATATATAATTTTCCATGTTTCATATATATATGCATCAAATTTAGTAAGCTCAATGTGTAAGCATGGTAAAACCAAAATTAGTTTTTTTCAACATTTAGGTTAGCTAACGACTTCAATTTGAACTAGTTATTACATCTAGGACAAGCTTCTAAGAGATATATTCTCAATTCATATATTTTTAATGATGTGTGTAAATGTTTTTAATAAAAAAAATTTGTGTGTAATAGATTATTTTTTTATTATGTGAAATAAATTATATGTACTTAATTAGATCATAAATTAGTCGAATTAGACTTAAACTTGATTATAACATATTTAAATTAAATATTTAACAAATTTAGATTTTTATATAATCTTTAAAAATTAATAATAGTATATTGTCTTATATTTAATTATTCTAGAAATATATCAAATAAAATATATTATTTAACTTATTTTTTAAATGAGTTATTAAAATGGTGAGGCATTATTTGAGTCATACAACAAGGCATGATTAACTGAAAATAATTCAGTTAAAAATAGTGCCAGGAGTTAGAGAAAATTAACCAAATGATGTCTTGGGACAATGCAGAACAAAACCATTTTCACCAAAAGATACACATGATTTATTTGACTAGCAAAGATAATAGATTGTTGTTACTTGTGAAGCCACTTTATATCATTATTGTTATTATTATTATAGATGGTCTCTTTCGGGGGTTAATTCTAAACAGCTGGAGTGAATTATACTTTTTGGCATGCGCACATGACACATATGGTTGGTTACGAATAATCCCATCTTTAATAGACATAAGAATTCATTGAAAATAATGAAAACGAGTTAATTAGCCTTATTTCTACGGTAAAAAAGGTATGGCTAACAATTTAGCTGATTTTGTGACTCAGTTTCTTACCAAATTGAATTGAAGATGTTAGATTTTTGTCCAGTGACCAAATTGATAAAAGATATTTTTATTATTTTTTGAAAATAATAAAAATATCTTTTATCAAATATTAAAAAAATGAAATATTAATTTAGTGTAAAATAACACTTTTACCCTCGTTTAAATATCCATTTTAATATAAAATTTCATCTAAAATATAAAAGACGTTTGAAGATAACGCAAGAGAGAGATATTACCATCTTCAGAACTCCTCGCCCTCGATACCCACCGCACCCGATCACCCCCGCCTTTCTCGCCAGGGAAATCACCATGGATCAATTGTAATTTCTCGATCGATCCATCAATTATTTGCTTTTGTTCCAATACTTGTTTTTATGACCAACTAGACCATCAATAGTGTTGATAGGCAAATTTGAAGTCGCAATAGCAGACCCCACCTCTAGAGATATAGTCTAAATAACATTGCACAAAATAAAATATGTTTAGGGTGAGAGAGGCTTGAACTCTCTGACTTTTTTGTTGGGTTTCTGTTTCTGAATTCAAAATTGTTGTCGGCGATCCTTATCTCCGGCGTCGTCTACTGCCTAGCTCTTCTTCGGTTATCTGTTCATGATCTCCATGGCCAGGCTAGCTGCAGCAACGACTGCATCCACAAGCATAGATATTGGGAAGCCTCTCTCAAACTCAAACCTAGAAAAAAAATTACAACTTCACAAGCAAAATATTATAAATATATATTTTGTAATCATTGATTAATAAATTAGTACTCGTTATAATTTTTTTCATTTAATTATTAAATATTAAGGTTAAGGTTAGAGTCTCTAACATAATATCATTTTGAATGGCACTATAAACAATTTTGTATTTTCAAAATAAGTATGGACATATTTCGATCGGGATTACTAGAGTAAAAAAACATAATTAGGATACCCTATGAACTAAAATCATAGTTAGGTATACGTGAAATACGACTTTATTTAGATACAGTAAAGTGTCATTTTTTCTAAATTTAATGACGACTAATTAAATACATTTTGTACATGAGTATACTTAACTATTCTTTTATCTTATGAAACTCACTCAAAATCACATTTTAGCATCTTTCCTAAGCAAGTCAGTTCTTCGAATTTGACCAACTTGTACGACGAAGATTATACAAATTTTCAAGAGCATGGCAAACTATTACATTGGTGTACTGCTACACAAAAATATATTTTTTGGCCGAGCTTATAAAATACTTAAATATACCCACGTGCAAAAAGGTTTTTTTGAGAAAAAACGCGACATATTATTAAATTATAACGAAAGCAAACCTGACATCATTCAAGAAACTCGTGTCATCTGGACCGACAAATGGCCCAATAGAACGCCACGAGAACGTATTGAAGTTTAAGAAAATCAAGACTTGTAGTTCGATATGCTTACATAAATTTGTCCATCGATGCCAGAGTACTCTTGATCCCTCTCAATATCGAGCCATCAACCAACCAAAGTCGCAACAATAAAATTGCCTGAATTTTCCTACCTACCTCCGATGAGCCCCTCCTGGATCCGTCTTCCCTCGATCATGCACCAAGCTAATAAATGGATTTTCTCTGGCCAACCACCTTGACCCCCTCCCAAACACGTCTCCCCTCACAGATGATATCGAAATAATACTCCCAACCGTACCATCGCACACCTTTGTCGTCGATCCCAACCACCGGCCTCAAAAAATCGACCTCTCTCCCACAAATCTACCACCTCCTAAATCCCACCCAGCACCTTCTGAGTCCCAGACATGCAGAATCGTGAGAACAATGCACTCCAAAATCATAGAACTGCAGACGCTAGTCAAAAGCCACGCCACCTATTTCGCCAATTTAGTGAGACAAACTCTAACCCTAATGACAGAGAACAGACCACAGACACCGAGATTTTACATGTAAGTTCCGCAAAAGTTTTTAAGTTGGGTATATACAAGCACAATTATCTTTCCAAACAAATGACCTAATTTATAAATATTCATATATATTTATTAACTAATTGACCTACTAATTAAAATTCATTTATAAATATTCATATATATATATATATATATATATATATATATTACCTCTTATTTGCATTTATTTTCATTGGGGGAGAATATGTGAGTGATGTAAGGAGATGTAAGTGCCAGCTAGCAAAGAAAGGTGGAGGAGACGAAAATGGAATCATATCCCTCGAATATTCAACACATAACAATATAACATAAACATAGTGTCTCTCTCTCTCTATCATCGTCGCTATCTAAATCTTATTTATCATCTATCCATCTACTCCCTTAAAATCAAAGATTCGTTTGTACGCGACGCCCCGACCTCGACCTTCGACTAATCACCCCCTCCCTCCCTCCATTCACTATTTATCATCACCAAACCACTAATCAATCTGGGTTTATTCCTTTTCCTCAGATCCCATATTCCTCTTCGGACCCTTCTATGTTATGTTCACACTAAACCCTTCTCATTTATATACATCTCTCTCCCTCTGTCCTTAATTAACTTGTCTTAAAATGGATTATTCGGAGAAAATGCAGAGGTGTCACGACTATGTCCGAGCTCTAGAGGAGGAGCGCCGCAAGATTCAGGTGTTCCAGCGCGAGCTTCCTCTCTGCCTCGAGCTCGTCACCCAAGGTATATATGCTTCTTCTTCTTCTTCTTCTTCTTTCAACTCTCTGTTTGTTTCTGGGTTTTGATTGATTCTTTTGTTGCAGCTATAGAGACGTGCAAGCAGCAGTTGTCGGGGACGACGACGGAGCAGTCGGAGTGCTCCGAGCACACCTCCAGCGACCGCCGACCCGTCCTCGAAGAGTTCATACCCATCAAGCCCTGCTCCGAGCCCCACCACCAATCCACCAACCCCACCTCCGACAAGAAGAAATCGGACTGGCTTAGATCTGTTCAGCTCTGGAACCAAAGCCCAGATCCCCCAATCCACCAGGTTCGTCTCAATTCAACCCTGCCAAAAACGGCTCAAGCTCAAATTTTGATTTTGGTTTTGATTTGGGTTTTGTGTCTTGTTTTCAGGATGTCTGTGGGAAGGAGGAGGTGACCGTGGAGGTGAAGAGAAACGGCGGTGCTTTCAAGCCTTTCCACAAGGATAAGAGTAGCAATAGCAACGGAACACATGCCGTGCAGGCCGCTGCAGCGAGCTCGTCCGCGGAGACAGTGACGAGAGATTCCGATGGCAACAAGGAAGAGAAAGAAGGGAAGAGGAAGCAAAGGCGGTGCTGGTCGCCGGAGTTGCATAGGCGCTTCATTCAAGCCCTTCAGCAGCTTGGTGGCTCACATGGTAAATTTATCTCTAATTTCTCAATCATATTTGATCAATTGTGCATTGTTTGTTGATTGATTTGATTATGTGCTGATGCGGGTATGTGATTGAATTTTGACGCAGTTGCTACACCGAAACAAATTAGGGAGTTCATGAAAGTTGAGGGGCTCACAAACGATGAAGTCAAGAGCCATTTACAGGTTTCTATCTCATAATCAATATTATTTTGTGTGATTCAAATTAGGGTTTGTTAATTTGTCGTGATATGCTACGAGGATTGTTAACCTAGATAATCCTTGATTAGGTCTAGACTCTAGAAACAACAGTCGTCACACTCGTGTATATTTAATTTGATGATTTTAGGGTTGGAAATTGTTCATCAAGGTCTACTTAAGTCTAGGCGATCTCTACGGGCACTAAAATTGTAGATAAGCTTTTGTTAGCTTCTGCGTTTGAAATTAATTGGTTTAGGAGAAAGAACTTTGGCATTATAGATAAGAAGCGCATTGAGCTGGAAAGTAGAGAGACAATTTGTGGGCTATGTTATCCCAAATGCTGAAAATAGATTTGGCTAAAGATAAACTTTTGTACGAGACATCAAATATCAGCCCCACTCTCTCTATTCAGGTTTTATTATATTCCCATATCCCATTGCAGTGCCAAATCGCGATTCTTGTGGGTCCTAATTCGTGATTTTTGATGGAAACGGGTCATGCCCTAAACCTGTATATGTGATTCCATTTGTTTCAGAAATATCGGTTGCATACAAGAAGGCCAAGCTCTGGGGTCCATAACAACGCGAACCAGCAAGCGCCCCAGTTTCTGGTGGTGGGAGGCATTTGGGTGCCTCCAGCTGACTATGCTGCTGTTTCCGGAGAAGCGACGAGTACTGTCCCCGTGGCTGCAAATGGTATATTCAAGCCCGTTGCTGCCACGCCACCCCCTCATCCGTCAAAGCCCCAACAAAAGGATTCGGAAATGGGGAGCCGTAGCGAAGGTGTCCATTCGCATACTCCCTCCACGTCTTCTTCCACGCACACCACCACAGCTTCCCATTCATTGTAGTTTTGGATCGGTCATGGTGTACATTATTTTTTGTAATCCTTACTCCGGAAGGTCACATATGAACAGATAAAAAATTGAGTTCCTTGTCACATTATAATTTGTTTTCTCTTCCGAATTGTAAGTTCTAGTAAGCAAATAATATTTTACGCGGATGTTTTAAAGAACACTATCAGGGCAGAGATGACTTATAGGAATCAAGACATGAATTTTTAGAACACTGATTTTAAGTATTTGAATAAGTGTAGAATTAAACACTTATTCAAACATGAGGAGAGGACATTTCTGCATTTGGTAGCTTCCATGAAATTCATTTCCTGTGAAACTTGATCATATGAAGGCTTCAGCGTGAAGACAACTAGAAATATGAACGGTCAATTTGCAGTTGGTATTGTGTTTTATTTGGTGGGATCCACCTTTTCTTGGTGAACAATATTCCATTTTTATAATCCCTTGTTGATAATGTGTTATTTTAGTAGTCATTAGATAAGAATTAAGAACATCAAAAGGATGATAACATATATAAATTAATGAGAAAATAGGAGAATCTTGAGGGTCTTTGATTGACCCATTGGCATTGAATTGTTCCTGTTCAAGAAAATAAAGCTATCACAACAATTGCGAGAATCTAATAATATAACGTAAAGAAAATCTAGATTTTCCAAGAAAATTAGGTTGCGTGGAAGTCAATTATTCTTTCTCATCAAGAAATATGCAAATCCTTATCATTTCGTGCTAAACAAGAAACTTCCGTAACGGAAACGTGATTCTGGATTTGGAAATGCATAATAATAATCAGAAGTTCAAAATTCAAAATGGTGTGCATGGCCGTGAATGTGAGATTGACCCTTAATATAAAGACAAGGAAATGGACGAATCATTCCACAATAAAATTGAAGGAAATGCATGGTGGCAGTGTTCATGGTCCCCATTCGCATATTCCAGATTCTGAGAGCATCTTTATTTTTTTTAATTAATCTGTGTTTGGTGGCAAATATAAATTAATTATCCTAATTGTAGAAAGTACATTCCCAATTATTCTTTTAATTCATCTTCTCAACCCAACGGTATATATATTTATATTCTGATCCTCTCCAATCTTGCCTTGTCACAGATTCCATCTAATTTTTCCATTGTGGGGTTGGTTATAAGTAGGACCGCATTTAATTATATGTTCGTTTTTTTATTTGTTTTTAATTGACGCTATCTTCTTGAAATTTCGAGGATAACGATCTTGTTTGACGTGAGGAATAAGTTTGTTGATGAATGAATTATTTTCAATGGAAAACCTGTATCTATGAGGTCAAGTGACAAAAAACTTGTTTATGTATAAACAAGATTGAGTTTGGAGTAGGGTACATGTTATAAAATTATATGAATTTATTTTCAGGAGAAATGTAGGATAAAATTAGTTGTTAAGCAAAACAATACTTGTGATTATCGGGATCACAATATTAATCGAGAATATTTACTTTGGTGATCCTCAAAGTATACAAAAGATAATATAATTGTAAGATGTTTACTTTCATCGTATTTAGTACATTTTAACGTACTAATTAATAAGTTTTAAACTCATGACTTCATGTATATTAGCATTAAATATTAAATTGATAAAAAAATGAATTAGACACAACTACAAATTAGAATTAATCAGTTTAATTTATATTTCTTAAAATAATATTTATTATTTTGTCATGAAAATATAGAATATAATTCCCAATGCAATAATAGCTGAGAATCTTTTTAAACTCCTGACCCCATCAATAAAAATTTGTAATTAAATAATCAGCTTTAGACATACATAATTGATACAATATTGTTTAAATTATCTTGTTTGAAAGTAATCTGAATATCTTTAAAATAAACATAGACATGGATCCTTGGATTGTGGAGTTGGAGTTTGAGCTAAACAGATGAGAATGAAAAGGAGAGAGAAGAAGATGACCCTTGAGTGAATTTAAGGTCAAATAACCCTTTGCTACATTTTATAATCACACATTAATCATACAAATAAACAATATGGGAAAGTTGTGTTTTGGTTTCATATTTAATGATTGAAAAAATGTCATTATTGTGGAAATTTGGGGAATATTCTGGTGACCAAACAACACTGAATAAATAATGAAGAAAAAGGGAATAAGAAAGGCATTTTCTATCAGAATTCTTGGTTATGTATTGTAAAGACATGCATATCAGTTGGGTCAACAATTAATGGTTTTATTATTAGAGAATATTATTATATCCATCTTCCACTGAAATGTCCAGCTCCTCATGATCCTTCTAAACTGACCCATATGAGATGTCAAATTTGTATAGCCCCAAATCAATGCTGGGCCACTTTCTTTTATGACCTTATCAAGTTATATATATTTTAAAAAATAACATGATCAAATTAACCTTGTATATTTTTAATATAAATATTATTATCATTGTAAAATTTCTGTTTTTTCTCAATAGTCTCTTTCTCATGAGTCGAAGGGGTAAAAATAAAAAATTTAGAGACAGTTATGTCAAATTATAGAATGCTTCCTTAGTCGTTGTCTCAGACGAACATATATTGTTCAGGTCTTGTTTAATAGGAGCATTCAAAATACATTATAAATCACATTTGACCCAAAATACCGTCTATTAAAACATGAATACAATGTATGTATAAAGTATTCATTAACTGTTCATTTTTCAACATAAATTTTAAACTCACATGTGCCCCTAACAATATATTCATTTTAATTGAGCCACATCACATCACTGTCTTCTCTTAACCTCAACTTCTACCTTGTTGTACACAATCCCACAAGGGTCATATTCGTCCTCCCCCGACTTACTACCATGAGAGTGATTAATCATGATCCGAGTTTTACCAGGCATAGGAGTATCCGACTCACTTTATCATGAGACTCTACCAAACTATTGGGGAATCAGGGCCTCATACAACAACACCTAAAAAAGTTCATACATATATTAGAGTTCATATTTGCCCCAAAATACTAGTCTAACAGATCTAGTGTCTCATGTGTATATGAACTATATTATTTAACTTTGTAACCAACAAATGTGTGGCTTTACACTCGCATATGAACCTAACATATATTACATGTAGATTTATGTTCATACCATTTAGTTTAGTGATAATCAAATACCTCATTATTATTTTTTCCCTAATGATACTATATATATAGAATATTGTTATACAATTACCTTTAAAGTTGAAATTGAAATATACAATGCGAATTTGAACACAAAATTAGGATTGGATCAATTAATTTAAGGTCAACAGAATTGTAATTGTGTTTATCTAAGGGATAATGACAGTTGGCTACAGCCAACTATGTCGCGTTTCAAATTTAATACCCCAACTTTTAGTTTTTCGAATAACATACCTCAAGTTTAAATAAGCGACACATAGCCCAACGTCTGTTAAATCTAACTGATTTGGTCTGTCAAAAAGTCTAAAATGCCCTTAATGGTTTTGTTCTGCTAAACCAGTCTGATTGGTTCAATTGATATGATTATGAAATGACTATTTTACCCCTGATTGAATACTCAATTTAACTAATTAATGGAGGGCAAAATTGACTTTTCAATTACAAATATTATAATTATAATTCTTTAATAGTTATATATATATTATATTATCATTAATTAAAGGATAATTTATTATATAATAATTACCCCTTAATTATATCATCAATAATCTTAATTAATTGATTAACCCTTCAACTTCTCCCCTTCTCTGTACAACCCACCATCTCCACCTCAAACCCTAGCCCTCCACCGACGACCTCGCCGTCGAGAACAAGATTGGTGCCGGGAGCTTCGGCGTCGTGTACAGGGGCAAGACCCCGTCTCCGGCTGCGACTCCGACAGAGCCGAGGCGTTCACGCTCGCCGTCGCCACCGAAGACTTCGCCGTCGAGAACAAGATCAGCGCCGGAACCTTCGGCGTCGTGTACAGGGGCAAGCTTGGGGACGGCCGAGAGGTCGCGCTCAAGACGGCGAGGCCTAACCTACCGGGCCGGACGGGAAGTTTTACCTTGACCAAATCTGCAGACGGCGCGGGCTCAGAAGCGCCAGGAGCAGGTCTCCAGATCTGGTAGTCGATGGCGGAGGCAGACCTCGCCGGATTTGGGTTGTCTCCTCCAGATATGCAGAGGTTTATTGACTCAAAACTCAGAAACCTCGACCTCCATCGCCGAGAGCCTCCTCGCCAGAGGTTGCTCGCACCGTAGGCGGCGGGCGGAGTCGGGAGCAGGTGGAGCTCGCCTGGATCTGGTGAACGTTTAGAGTCCTCGCTTCGCTTCGAAGCTCGACTCCGACAGTCGCTTCAGAGACCGACTCCGACAGTCTCTTTGCGCTCCTCGCCGTCCGGTCCCCGCGTCCTCTTCCTCTTCGCGCTCCTCGCCGTCCGGTCGCTCCCGAGGTCGGCCGGGGGTCTACGGCGGCGTGGTTACAAAGACATAGACTGATTATTAAAGATAATAATAATAATAATAATAATAATAATAATAATAATAATAATAATAATAATAATAATAATAATAATAATAATAATAATAATAATAATAATAATAGAGAATTATTTAATATTTAATGATAATATATTATTTAATTATTAAAAGATTATGATTATTAAATGTATAAGTGAAATGTCAAATTTGCCCTCACTTTATTACTTAAATTGGGTATTCAATTAGGGGTAAAATAGTCATTTCATAATCATATCAATTGAACCAATCAGACTGGTTTAACAGAACAAAACCATTAAGGGCATTTTAGACTTTTTGACAGACCAAATCAGTTAGATTTAACAGACGTTGAGCTATGTGTCGCTTATTTAAACTTGAGGTATGTTATTCGAAAAATTAAAAGTTGGGATATTAAATTTGAAACGCGACATAGTTTATCCCTTTATCTAAATATCCCTTTAATTATGCAGTTGCTTGTTCAGTGTGTTGGTAAGAAGACCAGAAACCACATATGGCAGTTGCACGCCAATCTTGAGAAGAAGGCTCTTCTCATACCTTATATAAATCCTGTGTTGTACAATCTAGAAGTAATCAACTCTTTTATTCAACCACAAAAATAAATGCTAATAAATTTATCCAGCAATATTATTGAAAAATTTCCTGGCAGTATACATATGAGCATGATGTTAAAATAAATTCAACAAAGGTTGGTATGGAAATAAGACCAATGCAAAATAAGAATATGGGTTTGGGCATATTCCATTTTGATACTCTTAGCCTCTTTAATGGTGGAAAGGTGTGAAAAAATAGAGTTTGGTATGAGATAATTAGATGTTTTAGAGTATTTTGATCAAACTTTAGAAAACCAAAAAGTATGATGGGAATTGGATATAACGTAAAGACATCAATGTTTAAATGAACAATACTTCTGGCCGCTCATAGTTTTCGTATAGAATAAGGTTGCTTCGGCAAAATGGTTAGAGTCGGTTCCATTTATATATAATTTAGATTAACTTTTAAAGATAATTGCAGTTAGTTACATTTGTCGAATTTATTTTTGCACTTAGGTACATCTAACTTTTTTAGTACACTTAAATTTTGTCAAAATTTATACTGGGTAGGAGTACCTAGGTGCCAAAAAAGAATTTTATGTCACTTCGACTAGTGTACCTACTAATATTATCCTTATTAATATTCTCGTCTCCTAGTTATCTCGTAATCATTTCTTGATTTCTATCTTTAAAATCGAAATGAAAATAAAATGTCATGATAGAAATGAGAGCGATATAAAACAACCGAGATAAGAATCACAACTTTTTTTAATTAAGCCTTCAAATACACAAGAAGAAGAAGATGATTACAAAAATATGCAAACATAAGGACTTTTCTATCTCATGAAGACAATGACAGTCCATTTCCACCAAGAAATAAACAATGTAATCACAGTGCCAACTTGTCATCATATCAAAATATTCTTCTTAATGCACCCAGGAAAATACACCAATTTATATTTCTGGTTGGAAAAATGAAACACAGAAATAGACTATACATAATGATATAGGATCCTTACTATACAATACACTAACTGTTGAATTGTACATTATTATGTAGAGAATGTGTCTTCCTATAATTGAGGATTTGCAGTGGAAGAAACTACCAGTGGCACGCCGGGGGTAGGCTCTAATACCTGAGCACCTGGTATTTCCCTTGATAGAAGCTCCTGCAGTAACATAATTAAAAATGAGAGAGTAATCCTGAAAAAGTTCTCTTCTTTCATTATATAACTATATATATATATATATATATATATATATATATATATATATTTATATTTATTTCCGACTACAAAATAGACTAATTGCCAAAGTCAGGAAAAGATGTGTATCGGTTGAAATGGTGGGAGAGTCGTGCCCTTGACATGCTTTTTTGGTGGTAAAAAGGTTAGAACTAAAAAAAAACAATAAATGTGTTTGCAGTTGAAACAAAGCCATATTTCCATTGTCCAATTCATGAGAAAATGTGTCAGAGTTGAAACATTTGCACTCGTAACAAAACCACAAATGAAAGACACCCATAAATTGGCAATTCTACAAGGTATAACCTCACTGCTCTGTGGGTAGCACTCAATACCATATCACGGGATAATGAATCAGTTTATGCGTGAGTTTTTCCAGATGTATATTTCTTTTGGTGATTTATAGTAAGTTAGTAACATTATAGGAAAACATGTTTTTTGTCATTTCATCTAATAATTAGTAATAAGAGTTACATTAGCCTTTATTACAGATGGGTAAGAACAGCTTCAAAACTCGGTTAATACCCTAGAAATCATCTGATCTGCGTGATCTCGTACTACATAAAATAAATTTATGGATGTAAATAAATTACCTGACAGTGTTCTCATGTTCATAGACAAAAAATCAAAAGGAAAAAGAATAGAACAGTCTTGTTGAATAAGGCATCCTACGAAACGAATCTAATGTAATGTTAAGCAGAGTTTAAGAATGGTGTCTCTCTTCATTATGTATAACAAACTGAAAATATGTCAGTAATATATGTCAGGTCCAACTACTATTCATTGTCCAAATGGTAAAAGCATATCATTATTACCAACACTGTGATCCACATCAGAAAGTTGTAATGAAATGATTTATGTTTCTGAAACGAATCAGTACTTTCTAAAGTCATTTGTGATTAAACAATAAGTAGAGAAACCAAACCTTGAATGATTCCATAGTTCCCTCGGATGTAATTAAACTAGAAAGAAGCCCTTTGGCATCCAAGTCCCCATTTCTCATTGGCACAATGAACCTACATAATATACAGAAAACCAATGATGTAAGAAATTAACGAGAAATCCATTATTTATGTAAATGTGGCCTTGAAAATGAAGTAACGATAGCATACTTGGCATCCAGCAGTTTTGCAAGTTGAACCGCATCTTCTTGTCCGGAAACTAGAGTAAACTTAGGCAGTAGCTGCTTTATGACAGGTGTGATGACAATGTCAGCCTGTTCCTTCTCCACGGATTCCTTGTTGTATACACAGTGGGGCTCATAGTAAAGTGTCAGTAGGCCTTGCGGAGAAGTGACAAGATATCTGAGTACATGTCACACACAAAAGAACAAATCATCATTAACTAGTGGTTAAACGATGCCAGATGGGGAAGCAACATATTGTACCAACATACTAGAGTCAAAAGTTTTTCAGGAATAGCATTTAATGTTAGATCAATAGATTGAACCACGGAAATCAATACCCATTCTCAGGACGCTGCCATGGTGGACCGAGAACTGGTCCTGCAGTGGCCTTAACTATGACTTTAGAACCATCTCCTGCTCCAATTTCAGAGCTCTGACCAGGTCCAATATATGTCACCTGAAGACATTTAACAGTAGGTTTGAGATAAGATATGCACTCCTTGATGAATTAACATTAAAGCATACATCTGATGGACTTGATTGTTAATGACGATCATCTCAAATTGGCTGAGAAGATGAAATTATAAGATTTAGTTGGAGTGTCACTGTAACCATAATCCTGGTTTAACATTTTAACTAATATGCTAAATCAACCAAACCCAAAAAAGAAGAAGTTAAGCTTATGAGGGTGGAGAGGAAGCACATGTCTAGATTGATGAATCCCAAAAAGTCCTGTCATTTTATTTCTTGTAGTTATACTATTTTCTCTGTTATTATTAAGATTGACAAGCATCTCAATGTCTTGCATCTGCAATTAGTTTATAGAGAAGTTCTGCACAAATATCCATTACTAATTATTTGGTCTTTATATTCATGTTTAAAATGGTATTTCAAAGTGCGGGAGGATAATCTTTCCTTGCGACTAGATCGTGTAGGATAACCTGTAATATAGATAATTTCTTTCCAGCAGTACTTATTGATTGAAGACTGGGTTCATGGAATGGAACACTATAGAAGTCTGAGAAAACTAATAATTCAGTAATGAACATATTCATCTACAAAAAGGACAATGAGATTTCGAAATAAGCAGAATGCGAAGCTCAAACGATCAAATAAGCACACATGATCTAATGATTGTTAGTTAAGTGTTCCATTGTAGTTTCAGCAACCATTATGACACATTTGTTCAGCAAACTTGTTTGAGGTCGTGTACAAAGAGCATAACACTATCAGTCTATCATAGAACCCATACATATTCAAGACAAAACCAGCAGACAAAAATACCATCCTTGGAAATAGAAATAGAGAACCAAATGACTACGCACTTACATTGCTGAAAAGGGGATCAAGCAACTCCTTAGCATTGGGAGTTGCTATAACCGGAAGATTAGGGAACAATTTTGAAAGCGGCTTTAAAGTCTTCAAATGGCAGTGGTCATCAAGGCTTTGTGTTATCAGCAAGCAGTCGATTTCAGGAAGATCACTAAGCTACACAAAATCAAAGATCAATAAGAACAGTATCACACATGAAATAAAAACCAAGCATCAGTAAGGCATTGGTGATAGGAATGTACCTGAAATGTTTTCAAGAACTTCTTGCTGGCATCATAAAGCCAAGGAATCCCAAAATCCAAAGTGCCCACCAGTATTGGATCAACCAATATTTTCAACCCACCAACATCCCACAGCCAACTATTACCCTTTACCCAAAACATCCAACCAATATTTAAGCAAGGAAAAAAAGGCTAAATTTTGAAAACACCCAATATCAAGAAAACAAAAACCCACCTCCAGGTAAGTGAGTTTGAAGACATCAGTGCCAGAGAAACTAGACCCAACAGCGTTCTCCTCAGAAACCACGGCTGATATGGCTTTACTAGCAGACCTGCACATATTCAGTTGAAACACGGCATCAACAAATTGATGGAAACAGCAATCGATGGAGGAGATGAAGAAGACCTGTGTGATTTGAGGTTCAATCGAGAGGTAGGAGGAGAGACCGAACGATGAGTGGGTGAGAATTGGGATAAGGGTGTGGTTCTGAAGGGATTGAAAGAGTGTAGAAGAGAATTGCAATGAACAGCCATGAGTATGACCGACAGAGAACCTGCCGCGGAGAGGACGAGTATTCGTCAGCCTCCCGCGAACTGTTTTAACCACCCATTTCTCACTCAAATGGTTTCAATTCAGCCACATGCCACTTAAGCCACCGCAGTAGGATTATTAAGCAAGGTTGTAAATAAATGTGGCGAGTACATGCCTTCAAGTTAAAGGGGACATTATTCCTACATTTAGTATTGACATATTTTTTTAGCACAAAGTCAAGATGTCGGACAATATGTTACGACACAGTTAGGACGACATGATACTCTTAGTTATAAGTAAGACATCGAAGACTTCTTGTTTTACTCACAGAAGATGTACGCGCAAATAAGTCAAAGCATGAACGAATTAAGGCAAGGTCCAATTGGTAGAAAAACACGCAAACAATATTTAATGAAGGCGGCAACGCCAACTTGTCACTTGCCAAAAACGCAAGGCGGCAGGAGATTTCCTAATTGGAATAGGAATCCAATTAGACAATGTGAGTTGCTATAAAAGCAGGCGCTACCCCTTTAGCAACTCAGTCCTTTTCTCTGTGATAAATTGACAAGAGCTCTTAACCGTGTAAGACGAGCGAATTGAGAATTTGATCTATTTAGAGAGGACGCTTTCGATTACATACATCAAGTCGAAAGATTATTAAGCAAGGTTGCAAATGTCGTTTGCTACAAAAAGAGGGTCATAGCTGATTTTCATTTTGCATTTTTAATTTTTTTTAATATAAATTAATTTACATATATATGTAATAAAAGTGCATGTTATATTTTAAAGCAACTTAAAACCCCCTAATTGGGTGCAGCGGCATGTACCATTTTCTTAAAGTTTGTTTCGTCACAATTGAGCGAAGTCTCGCGGCGTCAATCTTCTATGGGTGTTGACGTCTGCGTGGTACTGACGGCGACGTCACCGTAGTGCGGCGGTAGGAGCAGAGCTCTTGTGGAGGTTGATTTGGGTTTGATGAAGGTGTGGTCGGGTGGTAGATCGGGTTTTGATGGAGGCAAGGTCGGGTGATTTGGGGATGGGCTGAGATGGGTGAGGCTGGAGTTGCAAATGGGCCGCGCATAGGTTGCGATGGCGGAGCATGGAGGGCTGGGGGTTTTGCTTTTGGTTGGTTGGTAGGCTGGTACTGGGAGGGAACAGTAGTTATCTGGCATCGGTGGGCAGACTCATGCAAACATACCGAACTATGGGGTATCGGCTTGCTCAAAATTCAATACGTGTCTTATTGAGATCGATACTGGAAAAAGAAATAAAAATGCATGTTATGTTACAAGTTATAATATTTTTAACTTTTTGTTTAAAAAATAATCAGTTAAGAAAGAACAGATACAAATTGATTAACCCAAATCAGTATAAAACCGGCTCAAAACGACCAAATCGCCACGGCGTTGTGTCTGTGTGGTTTTCGACGCCATGGTGCCTTCATTTACAACATTGCTATTGAGATTTAATTGTGTGTATATTTTTGTTTTCAAATTCTTTAAGTTGTGTATTTAGATCATTCATTTATCAATCTTATTATTTAAACCATAAGAAAAATCAAGATATTTAATATTTTATTCAAACGTATCACAATTTATTTTTAATTATTGTTGCGGCTCCGAATGTGACCTCGCAATTACACTTCTGACCCGCATTTGAGCACCGAATTGTCCTCGTTTTGGCTTTCTAGAGCCATTAATTTGGTACTTTTGATCCTTTGTGTGTTTTTGACATTGTGTATGTGCAAGACACAATTAAAGCATAATTGGAGCTGAAAATCGGTTAAGAAAGTTCTGCACAGCAACTGAAACTTTCCGGTAGTGTTAATTTCTCGTCCGAAGTCCGACTAGGGCCCATAATATGTCGATTTGAGCCGATTGAAAATATCTAATCCATTGGTGAAGATTTCAATGGGTCACGATCGTGCCTAGGTGAGGCACGATCGTGCCTAAATGTATTTTTTGCCGAATTTTGCTCGAAATTTACAGAGGCGAGGCACGATTTGAGTCACGATCGTGTCTGCCAAGGCAAGATCGTGACTAAGGCGCGAAACTGATATTTAAAGTGCATAAATCAGATATTTTGGGGGTGGGGAGTTGAGTAAAGACCAAAAAACGAGTTGATGAGATAGCTGAGTTTGAGAGCTCCAACCTCTTGTTCTTTATCAAACTTGAAGATTTTTTCATCTCTTATTGACACTTTGGGAGTTTTGGAGTGGATTCCACCATAGACTCAACCTTTGGAGCTAGGAATTGAAGTTTTGGAGGGATTCCTACCATCAAATCCACCGAGCTTGAAGATCCATCTTGCTCGAGAACACCAAGAGCAATTTCTATCTCTATTTACTAGTTTATTTTGATGTTGTTGTTTACTTTTGTTGATTGTATGATGATAGTTGGATTGAGCACCATGGTTGAGGGCTAAATCCCTTAGTCATGTGTGTTAGACATTATGAAATATGTTTATTGAGTTTATGGAGGTATTAGTTCTAGGATTGAAGACTTTGTTGTGTGGTTGCTTATTTGAATACATGTATTGTTTAATCAACGCTTTACAATATGTGTTTGAGGAGTTCTATTCGATACCGAAAGGGAAGGAATAGAATCCGGACCTAGCATCCACTGAGGGTTGTAGGCTCAAGACCGTGTCTTGGCACCTCGTAATAACCCTTAGCTTATTATTGTCGATCTAATACGGTCTCGAGTTGTTCTCAATACCGAAAGGGCACGAGAAGACTCGAGATTAGGCTAACCTCATTACCAAAAGGCGAGGTCGGCACTTAAGACATAGGCTCAACATTAATTTCGATTCAAAGGAATTAAAACTCGCAAACTTATTTACATTGCTATTTGTCTAGCACCCTAGGCGCTTTACTTTCATTGTTATCATGTTGTTGCTATTTACTTGTTGGTAGTTTATTAAAATAAATACAAACACTCAAAACAACCTACGACCCTCATTAGTCCCTGCGGATTCGACTCGGTATCTTACCGGTTTATTTGTACTTGCCGCGACCGCGTGTTGTAAGGAATTAAAACTCGCAAACTTATTTACATTGCTATTTGTCTAGCACCCTAGGCGCTTTACTTTTATTGTTATCATGTTGTTGCTATTTACTTGTTGGTAGTTTATTAAAATAAATACAAACACTCAAAACAACCTACGACCCTCATTAGTCCCTGTGGATTCAACTCGATATCTTACCGGTTTATTTGTACTTGCCGCGACCGCGTATTGTTGCGCGAGAGAGGGGAGACCGTCCCCCCCGCCCCCCCCCCCCCCCCCCCCCCCAGTTATACTATTAAAGTAACTTCAAAAAAAATTATAGTATCAACTTTTAAAGTTTATCATTAGGGTAAATGTAATTACACGTCACTATCTAAGACTATTCATCTTTTTTACATCAGTATCCATTATTTTTAAAACGTATTTTCAATTCTCTCAAATACTATTGGGAAAAAGGAAAAACACGTTTTAAAATCGGGGATAGTGATGTAATCCTGGTTAGAGTTAGAGATCGTTCGTTGTTGTATCTTGGGAGCGAGTTATGCATACAGAGCAGTAACCATCTTAAGGAAAGCGTACTACTGTGCCTTGACGAAATTCTCTTACACCTCGCTCATCCGTCCAATATCGAATATCATGTCAAGTTATTGTTATGATTGTTGAACTCGAATCATTCTCTATCACCAACCAAACGAAGAAATGTAGAAGATGAAGAACAAGAAGACAAGAATTCTTGATTCTCTTATAAGTGAAAAATGAAAAGAAAGATTATTGATTTATAGTTCCATCTCTTTCGTCTTTTAAATTTTAAGAATGAATGCAAAAATTAAATAGGGTAAATTCCACATGACCCCCCTTAACTATAAGCGTGTCTCACATGCCCCCCCTTAACTACAAAGTCAATCTGTAAGGTGCCTTAACTATCCAAAAGTCCCACTTTACCTTTTTTGTTGACTTTTTTCAAAATTCTGTTAAGTTTTTGTGAAATGACGAAAATACCCTTGTATTTGAAAAATTAAATAAATAAATAAAAATGATTTTGAACTTTTTTTTCTAATTTTCTCGTTCCTCAAAATAAAGAATAAAATTTTGTTAATAGTAAAAATAATTTTTAAAAAGTTTTTTTTATAAAAAAAATTTAAAAATAAAAATTTACTTTTAAACATCATTTTTTATTTTTACCCAATTAAATATAAACATTGAAAAGTTTGTAACATCAAACATGATCTTGTCACCTACACCTACATATTCAAGAGGATGAAATGTTCATAATTCACATTCAAATGGATTACTAAATCAATTTTATTCATTAAGCAGATTAATATGATGTATAATCAGATTATATACAACAACTTGTACATAAAATTATCACAAAAGGTCATCTCTACTTCTGATGACTTTCATGTTTAACTCATCTCATAATTTATACCTCATTTCGTCAAAATCGTATCCAACAAATACAACAACAAAAAGATCAAGATTTTCTTTTTCAAAATCTTTAACTCTCACATAAGAAATGCAATTAATACTCACAAATATTGAAGATTTATTTCTTAAATGTATTAATTACTTTCATTTTTAACTACGACTTTCCATTTCTTAAATGTATTAAATATTTTATCTTTGTTCTTCGAAAAGTACATGATATCTATTTTTATGAATCCATACATGTTTGAATGTACCACTTTTAATTTCTTTCGCTTTAGGAGTCTCCCTTGAATGCTAACCCGATTCTACTTTTCAAACCCACATGATTCAAAAAAACCAACTTTCCCATTGTTTAACCGTGGAATATTACTAAATAAAACTAACGTCTTTATCAATTTTTCACTCATATGTCCAATTCTTCCATGTCATGATGTTAAAGGATCAAGCTCATAAATGACTACATTAACCATCTCTATTGGGTTGAGTCATCATTTTTTTTCTCACAATTGACCGACAATCTAATGCATACTCGGTTGACGGTAGATTCTAAATCCCCTATCGCCGTAAAAAATATGAAACACAATAATCTCTAAATCAGATAATAAAATTGACTCAATTTGATCGATAAACTACCTAATGTGACTACAAATCACATCTCATTTTCTTTCATTCGTGATTCATTAAAGAGCTCTTATAATTGTTGGTTAAAAGCACTTCATTATCTTTGTGAAGAGGAGAAAAACTTCCCAAAAAGCGTGATACACAATCTTTTATCAACATGAGGCCACTTGAAAATTTTAAGAGGTAGTGAAGGACAATTTATTTTTATTCCAATCCTTGACATAAATGACAAGTATAACATTAACTAGTCAGGTTATCACTCAAAACATTAGCAAAAATTATGTGCAAAATGTGTATAGTTAAGAGGAGTTACGTATAATTATCCCAATACTTTAAGAGTATATCAAAATATAATGTTGCTAAAACTAATTATCCCAATACTTTAAGAGTATATCAAAATATAATGTTGCTAAAACTAAACTAGGACCCAGCCATAAACTTAGGTTTAAAATAAAACCCGAAGGCTTTTAATACTAAAGTTTGTATAAGTGAAAAAAACACACACTTTCAGATCCTGTGTTAAGATCTAAGAGATGAAGCAGAGATTACATGATCAATCAATTGCACATCAACTATATCTCAAGAAGCAAAAATTATAAGTTTCCAAATGTTACAGGTTCTTTTCTTCAATGCCACTTTGCTTTTGGACATCACAGGAGTGAGAAAGCAAGCTACCAAAATATGGTAATTCCATGTCTCCCTAATACTATACAAAGGCTTGTGCACACACGGTTTATACCTTCAAAGAAAGCTCTCTTTCCCATCTTTTGGGTTTATAAGGTATAACTGTCACAATTTTGCTCCCTTTGGGTTTCGGCAACTCATACTTTATAGGGATCTTCTCGTGCCACACAAACTCGTTCTCATGCTCAAACTTACCGAGGATATTGGTCAGATCATCAACTTCCTTCTTCAACATAGATTTCCATGACTCTGCCCCCGCTATATTCTTCTTCACGTTGTCTAGCGCATCACGAATAACTCCAATACCCACCCCAATTTGGCCATCAATCTTTAGACTTTCAGCAAGGTATTTCAGACTTCTTAGCTCATGGACCATTTTGCAACATGATATGAAATCCTGAAAATTCCATAACTATCACTTATAAACGTAATGGATAAGGAGGTCTATGCAGTTCAATACAACTAAGAAAGAACAGTTCAATCCATTGATGTGGCAAAACTAACAATAAGAATGAATGTATTTTTAATTTGTTCACATTCATCACAGATTCATAATCCTGGCATATCCTCAGTAATCCATACATCATCTCTGAGGTGCCACCTTGCTTTACATTATTTGGTTGGGTTATATAGAACGGACATGGCTAGTTTGGGAGATTGAGCAATAATGATTGGAGAACAAATAAATACAATGGTATAGTATGGTATTAAAAGAGGCAGCCAAGAAAAGAAAGCTAGGTGCATGAGAGCAAAAATAATGAGTTAGCAGAGAAATTAGTTTATAGTTTGTAGTAAAAGTGAATGAGGTATTTGATGTTGAGGAATTGATTAGCAGACAGTAAGGAAATAGCCAAACAAAATCAGCAAGCCATCAGATAGAGGGATGTTTTACACAGACAAGCTTTCATGCAAACTCCTATAGACCTGCAATGGTCAGTAACTGGCTTTTGTGAAGAAGAAACTCACCTAATTCAACTAGGAAAGAACTCAGTTTTTTTTCTGGAAAATCTACCTTCAAAAGATATGAGTTCATAGAAAGTCACTCGATCCTCCAATTAGGAGAGTTTTACAGATGCCATAGCCGAGCTGCTACTTGTTGGAAACAAAAGATTATTTGTTTGAGAGCTTTTGTGCATGACGGCACTTAAGTCCACAATTTTCCTATTTGATTGTTATCAGGCCACTATGAATCTTTTTTTATCGATAATAAGTACCCTCATGCTTTTTAGGCATATAAAGAGGGCACTGAAGTCCACACTTTCTTATCAGGCCACTATGACTTTTTTATTGCCCATAAGCGACCTCATGCTCATTACATGAAGTTCCTACCATTATGAGTTGTATCCACATGCTATTGTAGGATGAATAATACTGCAATGACACTTTGTAGAAATCCTTATGGGAAAAATGGACCCAAAATCCAAAAATTGCATCGATATGCTACAGTCAACATTGCAATAATATTATTTACCAATAGAGGATGGAGAAAGATATGCAGCTTTGACAAAGTCAGTAAATGAGTGCACACATACCACTAACTGTGTTGAAATATCTTTGCAGTCTCCAGTTGTTGCACACAATACACGATTGGCTTCTTCAAAGAGTTCTGCAGCACCATAGTGCAGTTTCGCCAAAAGACCTTTAGTTGTTCCTTTCACTTCAGCCTTCCTTATTGCTACAGCCTATTGCAGTTCATTATATTATAACATTAATTATCAAACAAAACACAATGGCCACAAAACCTTAACAACTGATTACAGTTAGACAGGAAAAAAACAATATAAATAAGGGAAAATCGCAAAAAGGTCCCCGATTATATGACACTTTTGCAAAAGGGTACTGTGTTGTTTGCATTCTTTTGCAAAATGCGTGTATTTTTATAAAATGACGAAATTACCCCTGAAATTTAAAATTATTTTTTAAAAATGTTTTTCTGTTTATTACTAAAATTTGTATGATCAAATTTTGTAATTTTATTTTTTAGTTATACTATTTTTAAGTTAAAATTATATTTTTAATATATGTCATAAAAGTCTTAATTCTTAATTTCAGGGACAATTGCGTCATTTTTATAAAAAATACACACATTTTGCAACAAAATTCAAACAACACAGCACCTTTTTGCAAAAGTGTCATATAATAGGGCACCTTTTTGCAATTTTCTCTTAAAATAATCATATTTTGCAAGTGAGATAAGCAAGTAGCGAGGCAAAATGCAAACCTGTGCCTCAGCCAAACATATGTAACTCATAACAGTAGATATAGATGGGGTAGCTTCAGGTGGCTTCTCTGTGGATGATGCAGGCTGTAAGTTGGGAAAAACTTCATGAGCCAGATAATGGTAGACTCCAGCAGCTTCTCTAAAAAGAGTGGCAGATTGCACCAAGTCTACAATGATATAAACTAAGTACCATAGTAAATAAACTAAAAGCTGATATATGGGTGAATATTTATGCATGCATACCTGATGGCATAACTTCAAGCGCCCTGTTCCGGAGGGTTGCACCATAAAAGAAGAGAATCATGCCAAGCTCAAATCGCAAATTATTAATCTGAAAAAATTTAGAACCTCTAATGTTAAAAAGGGAGGATGCGCTGAGAGCACTGCCCCATCGTATTTTAAGATTTGAAGTCTGCCGAACAATTTGGCTGTTGCTGCCGATCAGGTCAATATGGAATACCAAGTTATTCAATAGTGGCAAATATTGTTCCACTTTCTGAATATCCTGCATAATTAAAAATCAAAAGAACAACCCATCAACAAAAATAAAGACTAACAAAATGAAATCAGCAGCACGAGTTGAATGAATCAGAGTGGCTGTAATCACACTTAATCAAAAAAGGATGATTGATGTAGAATAAACAAATATGAAAGTAGGCATTCAGCTGAAGAACAACCCATCAACAAAAACAGAGACTACCAAAATTAAAAATAACCAACAGGAATTGGATAGTTTGGATCGACTTTAATCACACTTAATCAACAAAAGGAAGATTGAGGTTAGAGTATAAAGAATAAAGTGGGCCCAGCTGTCAGCTGAAGCTTATCAGAGTCCACTAACCTAGTGATGAGTGATCATTGGTTTGAATTGTGCAGGAACCAAAAGTGGACAGAGCTTGTGTAAGTGCCATGTGTCAAGATACGAGCTTGCACACAAGTGGCATGTTAGGGTAAAATAATAAAAGTAAGCTTTCAACTCAACTTTTTAGATGAGTTGGTCTTCGTTGGAGGCCAACAGTGTACTTGTGTTATCCACATTCATCAGCATCTTAGAAAATGAACCGCAAAACTTACCTATGCAATATGTCTATTAGAATATGGTTGGCATAAGTTGATGAAAGCAAGGGTATGAGCTTAATAAAGTAGCTATGACTATGAGTGATTAGAAAAGGGGCTTGTTTCAGATGCTATAAGCAAACTGAAATCATTAAGTTGGTCACTCCACAATTACCTGTTGACAGAGAGAGGTCAACCCTCCAGACATTTCCCTCGCAATAGCCTCTGTTATCGAGCTGCTCCCATTAATGGACCCTTCAAGTACTCTCCGCTTGGAGCTTAACTCTTTCAGTTGCTCGAGTGTGGCAGAATCACGGGCCGCATATGCATCCTCAAACACAACCTGTTAGGATCATAACAATCATCATTACCCGGAATGATGATCAAATTACCTTATGCCAAAAAAGCTAACCTTAACCGTTATTCAAGAAATTCTCTATTAAAAGAAACAAAATAAAGTAATGCATGATAAGACACCATTCCCTTACCTAATACCAATAAACAACATTATACTCCAAATAACACAAAAAACAAAATATTACATATATATATATGGCTCATCTACACTGACATGATTACCAAAAAAGCACAAATCCAATTGAGTCCAAATCTCCAATCATTCACATCCTAACCATTCTTTTAGCATTTGTACCTCAAAAATCAACCCACAACTATTAGTGTAAACTATGCACTGAAATAAAATAACCACTTAAATGGGGACCAAAATCCCCATCCACTGAGTCAGGCTCAAGAACAACCAAATCTGAAGGAACCCATTAACAGTGATCTGGGTAGGTACAAAACCCAGAAAATGAAAGAGAAATAGATGGCACCAAACCTACCTCCTTAGTCCTCAGCTTTGCAGGGTCCTCGAAGTGAAGCATCATCTTTCCAAGAGCAAGAGCAAAACCCACTACCTGCGAGTGGCGATTCAATGTTACTACAAGTGTAGGAATTGCATAAGAAACCGAATTGGGTATGGGAGAGTTGTGGTTGTTGGATCAAAAGGAGCGAGAAGTTTAGAAGGAGACATCACATGATGAAGATTGTGAATTGAATTGTGATTGGGATTCTTTCAAGTAAATGATCGGAATTGGATTTGAGGTCGTTTTCATGTATGTGATTTTTCTTATGGGTTTCGTTTTCTTCGCTACAAAGCTTTAGGAGAAGGAGGCTCCAATTGGGCCCCATCCATCTGAGCTGTACCTCTATCGATATTTTGATTATCAAAACGACGTCGTTGCATTCCACCTCCTCTCTCTTCCTCACCAATAAAAATCACCAGTTTTTTCATTATTTAATTATATTTCTGAATTAAAAACCACTAGTTTATTTATTTATTTTATTTTTCGAAATAAATACAAAAGGTCCATTATTTTACGGAAACACCATTTTGGTTTCTGAGACTGAGTGTGTGGAAGAGAGAAAATGGAGGGTGCGATTTTTGGGAGAGTCGCTCCATCGCCTAATCCCATTTTCTATGCGAAAGCTGGTACATTTCTCGCTCGATTTTCTTCTCTGTTGCATATATGTTGGAGGGTTGTTTTCAATTTCATGTTCTTTAATTTGATGAAGTTCCCAAATTGTCTCGCAATCGATGTTCAGTCAGGAACTTTGTTTAATTGGGTGTTCTTAGAGTAGCTGTGCAATTAATTTCGAACCCAGAGCTTGAGTATTGGAAATGTGTGGTGCATTTTGCTGAATTCTTCTTGCTTAACATCACTATCGACTCACCCAGAAGCTTTTTTTTTCTTTTATGGGCACAAATTTTCTTGGGAAATTTTCCTTAAGGTGAACAAGTAGAAAAGGTACCCAGCTTGTGTTAGAATCCCTTATATCTTTTGGCAATATGGTATCGGCCAGATTTTTGTGATGGTAGTATGCTTTGTTTGTGTAACTTGAGCATGTTATTTGTTAAAGCTCTTTGGATTTGAAATTGATTAGTGTATCATGGTCAATGTGAAGAAAAGGAACATCATTTCAGGTTTTTTTGCACAATAGTGCAACCATAAGGATAATCATAGTTGTGTTCTGGACCTGTCTAGTAACTTCTTCTTAAAGGCTTTTACTTTTTCATTGATTGATAGAGTTGCCGTTTATGGTTGTTTAAAGTTACTGGAAACCAAGCATATGATCTTACCTCCAATCTTCACTTCATGTTCCCAGAATTTTCTTCTGATTATGATCTTCTTATCATAAACTGGTTTGCTAAGCAAAAAGTATGCAATTGCATAGTGGCAACTTTAAACTAGGAACTGAAAGAATCTGAAGTGCATACATAGTGAAGTTGGTGTATTGAGCTTTGTTTGAGAGGATTTAGTAGTTGTAGTCAAGGAAGCCATGCCACTCTAGTTTCTACGAGAATCTCAAGAATCACCATACTATCAGCTTCTTCTCCCAAGATCCCCTACTATGATCTGCCACTCGTAGTTTGTCCGTCTCTAAGGTCTAGTTGTGGCACGCTCTGCTGAAAGATCGTTTTCTAAATACTCCATTATAAAAATACATTTTCTCATAGTACAAATACTTCATTTAAGTGGTTTACAATATTCCATCACATAACTTGTTTGAAGGTTAATTAGAATGAGTTATCCATGAACATAAGGAGTGTAATTTGATACCTAATGTATGTTTAAAATTTTCGGATCCCGGTGCCAGAAAATTTATGGATTTAAAACTTTCTGTGTCAGAATCTTTAAACTCATGAATTTCCCAATGTCTTTTAACAACTTCATTAAATTAATATTTCTGGTTGATGTGATGGAATTCAAATCGATGGAGAATCTTTGGCAATTTAAAAAATAATAAGATGATCAAGTTTGATATTCATTTATAGTCGGTGGACCATTTATAACTTGAGACACTTGATTGAATTCTGAAACCCTCACAAAAGGTTCATGAAGCTTAATAATCCATGTCCCATACAGCCCAGACATAAACAAACGGTCATCATTGATGTAGTTATGTCCATGGTTTTACTCTTTAGCTCTCTGTCTAGTCTGTTGAATTTGTTCATAACATGGTTAATGGTATAGATATGACAGTACTCCATCTTCATCTAGACACTTCAGTGTCTTCATTCTCTAATCCATTTATTAGTTGTTAGTCAAATTTATATGTAAATGGGATTGTATTCAGTGGTCGTATGATATCAGTGTTAATTTGGAGTTAGGAGTCTTTATTAATAATGGTTTCCTAATATTAACAACAGGAGGCCAGTACTCTCTGCATAGAGGGTCGTGCATTGGGTATCGTACCGTCCCTATAGTTGTGTCTGCATCAGCACCAGGTAAAGGAGGAAGTGTGTTGGACAGGCCAACGATTGAGAAAACAACTCCCGGGCGTGACTCGGAGTTTGATACGAGGTACCGATACAGTTTGGTCTGTCGCTTTTCATTTCAATGAAAATACATTGTCATTTTAGATGATTCGGTTTTGTGCAATGAAAAAATTCTAAGTACTTAAGATTAGTATCATGAGAGTTGAATTAAGATCAGGTAATTGGTAGTGGTAACAACAAATGACCCATTATGAAGTAGAAGGTTGAGGAATTTATAGTAGCAAACTCAAAATGGTGGAGTAAATAAGGTTCAGTCAGTCAGATGATTTCTTTTCATTTTTAGTATCTTCTAAACAAATGTATTGTTGTTACTATTAACACGCTAGTCTTGCATTACAAGTTTAGTCAGTCTTATATAAGTATCCTTATATAAGGAACTCTATTCTCTCAATAGCCATGCTTGGAAATAGAATAAAGAGCGGATTTAATGTTGTGTTATGCAATTTTTTCAGGAAATCAAGGAAGATGGCAGCCCCATATCGTGTGATGTTGCACAATGACAACTACAATAAACGGGAATACGTTGTCCAAGTACTGATGAAAGTGATCACAGGAATGACCGTCGACATTGCAGTTAATATAATGCAGGAAGCACATCACAATGGATTGGCAGTGGTCGTTATATGTGCTCAGGCCGATGCTGAAGAGTGCTGCATGCAGCTGAGGGGCAATGGGCTTCTGAGTTCAATCGAACCTGCAAGTGGTGGTTGCTGAGTAAGAATCATGGTCATCCTGTAAGATAGTGTTTCCAACTCCAAGTCACTATATCTTATGTATGCAAGAGTCTGAGTCATCTTGTAATCAAATGAAACTCAGGACAAGAGGTCAGGAAGAGGCAGTCATATAAAATGAAAATAGCTTATGTCATTTACAATTCGGTTAATTTGTCAAGTCTAAAGCCAATAGGTATTTGGATTCACGGATCTGGATTTGGTTTAACCATAAGAAAATATCTGACATCTTTGATCAGACGGCCCGTAGAAAGTAGCATAATTAGAGCATTCGACACAGGTTAAAAATAAAAATGTGGAAGCAGAACAACTTGAGGATCGGCAGATTGGAGTTGAATGGCAAATGCTTAATCTCAATTTTGCTGCCAAACAAATATATTATTTATGATAAGTAAGAGAAACAATTGAACAGCTCCAACACCACAATCTAACCTATATACTATTGGGTAAGTTATAGTTCTTGAAACAATTTGCACGTTCCCTAGTAAATAATCCCAAGTATCCACCTTTGTCAAACGGCGAGAAACCAGGGATGTAGTTGGTTCAGTACCTGATGACAATAAGGAATAAGACAGTGAGCATCCAAACTCATATGCAAAGTTTACAATGCATGCAGCATGTTAGCACACCAGGAAGAGCATAAAGTTACTACTCAAACCTACATACAGATGCATTAAAAATTCTCTCCTTTCTGGTAAATATGGAACATCTATATCTTCCTGCAGTGTAGTATGTATTATATCATTTTCAAAACAAGGTGTATGTTATATCTGCTCCCGTGTGTAATGTGAAACTATCAGAGGAAAACTTCTTAACCTTGGATTATATATGTTGATCATGACTCCACCGGTGAAAGGAAGGACTGAATTCCAAAAATTATGAAAAGGACCGCACCAGCAAGACCAACCTGCGATATAAGTTAACAATTGGCATTTAACTACTTGCTTATATACATAATTATACTCATGACTGCAATATCAAAAAGGAAATTCAGGATCTCATTATTACTATTTTCTCAGATATCTGAGATGCCAAGCTCTTCCCCCCAATGACAGCAGCAGTTGTACATAATGCCTGTCCCCTGAAAAAAGAAAATAAAGTTAGAAATATATAGAAATGTGTAAAATGATATAAGGTCATTACGTCCTGGTACAAACACCAGAAGAGATCAAATTGCCGTGGTATATTATAGGTTGGACATTAGATATAGTTAGAGGCATATATACAATCTTTTTTTCAAGAATATGACACATACACTCATTATTGTTAAACCTTGACCATAAAGATCACATCTACCGATTCCCAATTTCTTGTATAGTTACTGTTTTATCTATCTTAATTTGTTTTTGAAGATATAGTACCCATAACTCTCAGTGGACCATCTCGAGTACATAAGCATGAAAGACGTCTTATGTGAAATAAAAAATAAAGATAATTGATAGAATGGTTCTTTTCACAACTTAGCTCAACAATGTCTTGGACCCCTAACAAGTGAGTTTCCTATATGAATCCTTCTATAATCTATTCAATCATGTCCTCAACAATGCTTCTTCCATTCCCCAACATCCTTAGCAATCATATCCTGCTTCAACTTCCAAGTTATCTCAAGCCTCCCCTTAACTCATTTTCCTCGCATTTTGTTGTCCCCGGACATGACCCATCTTCCTTAATACCTAAAATCTCCACCTCCTTGTGATGTCTTTATTCTTATCCTACCATTTATCCCATTTTCATTCATCTGTCTTAGTTTCAATTATTTCAAGCTACATCCTCAACTTCAGCAAACAACCATTTTAGGTTGTCCTAACATTATAAAGCAAAAGCACGCACCTAACATGTTTTAACTATTCCAGCCTATTAATAAAATTTGACTTTATACATAGTTACATGTAATTGATTCTCTTAGCCTGTGCATAGAATTTGAAGCACAGCAAATACCATCCAAGTGCATCTAAAAAATGTGTTTGTGCCTGCATGTATGATACATCATCCATGAGGTACATGCCTCATGCTTTGTATGTGTATGGTGCAAACAGCATGCATGCAGACACTTTCACTTATAGCTTTGCATATGTAATCAAAACAATATTATTCAACTAAAATACGAGGTGTGTATAACTTACAAAATTCCACCAAGAACCACACCAAATGGGTTCTCATCTGCCGCCAGACCAATGGTAGCCAACTGCAAAGATATTTATGTTTAGTGCAAAAGGTTGAAGCAGCAGCAGTGATGTAGCTGTATCAGGACAAACGTTACCTGGCTCTTGTCACCCCATTCACCAAAAAAATTAATGGAAAACGCCTGCAAAACATACATTGCATGTGTTATAAGGTAAACACTGAGTTCACCAATCAGTATTTGATACTCATAAAGATTGGCTGACTTTCAAGAAGATGGGCGAGAAGAATTGTAGGAGAAACGACCGCCTTTGCCTTTTCAGTTCATCGTCAACCTGGTGGAAAGCACGATAGAAATATAAGGATTAACACTTCCTCAACAAAAACGAAAGTATCAAGATTTCCTCTATAAGTACCAAAGAGAAACAGGTCCTAGTAGGTTATCCAAGGACACAATAGAAAATAACTAAAACTGGAGAGAGTATCCCATATTTTCTAATGACTTGATGATGGTATTTCCAGATCCTGGTAGACTATACCTTGCTACCTTCTTTGTTGTTCCCATTGCTAGTCTTCCAGTCGGCATCCTGACCATACCAGTAAAGTGAAAACAAAGAGGTGAAGTCCACAAGAATCAAACTAGAAGAAAGAAAGCCATCAAATGGAGAAAAAACCAACCAATCTCTCTTCAACTTCTGCCAATTCTTTATCGCCTCTGTTAAGTAAAACAGGATCAAACTCTAATACAAGAACATTATGCTATGGATGCATGGTGCGATACAGAAGGCCACAAGCAGAAGATACAAGATGAAGAAAAAATATAAAATTACCCTCCATCAGTAAATGCGTCCCATAGAGACCATAGCCCAAACCCAAAGAACAGCAATGTTGTTATGTGATGAGTCCATTTACGAGATATCTGCACAGTTTAAAACCAAAGCACACGCGACCATAAGAAGATAAATAACAGAACACAATAAAAAGGCAGTCTGAACTATTAGGAAACTAAAATTAGATACATAATACAATGGTACGGAATGATAACGTCAAAGCATAGGATAAATGGATACACAAGTTGCCGATAAAAAAATGCATGGGATAAATGTACAAGACAAAATTAACATATTATGAAATCATCATACAGGAAGACTCAACAACTTCATCAGCAAATCAAAAGAGGGATATTTTTAGCGTTCTCTGTAATTAATACTGATATCCTGTAAGGTTTTTAGAACTCATATTTTTGGACTTGGTGATCTCTCTTTTGGGCTATCATTTACGTGTTTTGGCTCCCGCACTAAATGGCCAATTCAATACTTGATTCACAATTACATGCATACTTCAATGTGGGACAACTTCTCTTCACTCTGAAAAGAATTAGCTGTAAAGTGGGGTCTTTGGTTCAAAGAGGGAGATTTTGCAACAAATTTTGATGAGAGAAATTTTCAAGGTTTATTAAAGAATATTAGAGAGCATTCCCAGAGTATATAAATTACAGAGAAGGTAGGGTGCTTCGTACGATACTTTTTGAAGTCCAACTCAATCCCAATCTTGTTTAACTACATAAATGACAACTCTATTAACTATTGTTGCGTTGTGATCTTCTTGAGAAATTTATGAAAAGTAGCAAAAAAAATATATGCATATATCTAATAGAATGCTTACCAAATTAGGAGCGGCCCAGCCAACAACAGCTGATAGAATAGTCATCACCTAGAATTGGCAAACAATCTCAAAAGTTAAGAGCTCAAAACAAAAGGAAAAATGGCATCAAAGTTACAATCAAGTAGAAAATAAATAAATAAAATGTACAAATGGAACTTACTACTAATGCTGACAAACAACCTGCTAGAACAATTCTTCTTGGGTGTCGCATTGCCAGGATCTTAAAGCAAGAACATATTGTGGGATAAATAGATGGAAAAAAAAATAATTTTATACACAGAATCCTATAGTCAAAAATTTCTTCAGGACATAATCCATATGTTTAGTCCCTAACTAATATTAAAAGAGGAGGGACGTCAAACAACAGTCAACATAAGCTATGGAAGAGAAAAGGTACCATTTTTGCCTCTAAAATCACAAATATCGCACTAAGCATTTGAAATTCTCTTAAAAATATTAATATCCTATCAGTCACCTCAACTAACATTAAAAGTAGTCATCCAATCTTCTCTATCTAGAAAAGGATCATTAGCGTTTCGCCTATCAAACTCAATGAATGTGCTATGAATGTACACTACTAGAGATGATGTGGGTAAGATGATTAAGGGTAAACTTGCTTCGCAACAAGTATGAGGATGTGTATATAGCCAAACAGCATATATGAGGAAAGAGAAATGCAATTTCAGACCACCAACATGACAATTAGACAATATTCCAATGCCTAAGTGGGCCATACAAAATCAAACCTTTGGCTTTGAAGCATAAACTCGCCCCTTTTAAACCTGATACACGTGAAAAATATTCATAAACAAGATCTTTAGGACACCCATACCCAAATAGAATATTATAATCCAAAGCCAAACTTATCTATACACTTTTGCATGCAAAAATAAAGTATAGCATAACATGAGCAATAATGATACTGTTTCAGCTCATATGCATAACCCCCAAATCTAGCTCAGGTTGTTAATTATTCAAGTATCCAATTAAAATCAAATCCAGATTAAGTATTTAAGATAAATTAGATAATACCGCGGCAGCAAAGAAAGTCTTGTCGCCGATCTCGGAGAGCACCGTTAAGGCAAGTGACTTGCTGAATCCCTAAATCGAGAAAAAGAAGAATCAATCACAAATCAGAGGAAAAGGAGAGTTTGGATCATTAAAAATGACCTGAAAAAGCGAAGCCATTGGTGGGTGGGAGGTGAAGAACACAGCAAGCCGAGGCGATGAATGAGTGACTCAGTCCTTCCTCTGTTTATTCTTAGTTTTATTTTTCTCTTCCCAGACTCGGCCGGTGGCTGACGCTATACCGAATCGGCCAAGGAGAAGAAGAGAACAAAGAGCGTGTGCTTAATTCAAAATTAATAAACAGATTCTCTTAATTAACCTTACAATTTTTGCGGTGGGGTTGTTATGTAAATTCTGGCTGTTGCGCTAATCATTTTACAAAGGGATAATTGCAATTAAATGCGGGGAAAATGTTGGTTTAGTGATCCACCCATTTTTCTCTAATACACATGACTTTCATTTTAGCACGTGTGTGGTATCTCAATGATTAATGTTTTTCACTTTCATTCAGCTCTGTTAAAAAAAATTTGTTGAAAAGACAAAAGTGGGTATCAAAATTTTAAAAAATACCCTAATCCTGAACTTAACCCTAGTAATCTAACCTATCCTTGGCTCTCAACCCTCGCCATAATCTCTAATCATAAACAATGGGATGAACTAGAATACAAACCACCATTAAAATACAAATGTTAGAATAACTTGTATCCATTGGATGGATTATAATCAATGTATTTAATTAATTAGATGAATTACTAGATGAAACAAATAAAAATGGTATTGTGGTCCTTTCATATATATATATTAACACACATTCTAAACCTTATTTTCTACACGCCTAATCGTCTCTTGCGCCAAATTATCCCAACCACCGCCTTCAGTCCATCGTCTCCACCATCGATGAAGCTGATGCGCTGCTACCGTCGAGATCGAAACCAGACCTCCTAGGTTGCGCCTCGCCGAGAATCAACCGAAGTCGAGGGCGTCGGATCGGAATTGTGGTCCACGACGAGCAGGACGTTCTCTGGCTTGAGGTCGCAATGCACGAGGCCCGGCCGGTGGATGTGGTCGACGCTCAGGAGCACCGACCTCGCGTGTCGCCGGACCTCCGTCTCCGGCAACCCTCCGCCGAATCGCCGGAGGAGATCGAGGAGGGTCTCGCCGGAGGCGTACTCGAGGAGGGTCCCGCCGGAGGCGTACTCGAGGAGGGTCCCGCCGAAGGCGTACTCGAGGATGTCGTTGAAGGTCAGCAAGGTCCCGAACGATCGGATGATGTGGGGACAGTCATCGAGATTGTTTCTGTGTGGGTTCTATGTATGTAATTTGTCATGGTTAATTTGTCACCACCATCTTCTATTGTATCCAAATGTGTCATGTACGATAGATCTGTCTTTGAAGTGTCATCACCATATATGTCAGTGTACATGTTTCATATATCATTTGATTCTTGAAATATTTTTGATGTCTTAGTAGGTCACTTGATAAAGTTCGACGAGAAGCGCCACCGATATGGGGTCTCCGTCGTCGCCCTCACTGCATCGCCGTGCTCCCGCATCTGCCTCGCCGTCCTTCACCTCTGTCTCGCCGCCCCTCACCGTTTCAGTCTCGTTTTTCTCGATCCAAATTCCGTTCTCGCCAGTTTGGATCCGCTACTGAAAGAATTGGGTTGCTTGAGGTTGGTTCTCATTTTACTACATTGGTATATCAAATTCTACTGTAATTGTTATTTCTGATTTGGTTAGTTTTGATGTATTTAGTTGAAATGCATTTGCATTTGATATTGAATTGATTGTATTTGGATTGTGTGATTGATGGGCGGAAATGAGTCATTTATATGTAATTGGATGTTTATTTGTGCTTGAATGGTGTGTTCTCATGACAAATGGTTTGGCTTCTTCTTTGCACAATTGCACTAGTTAAAAATTTCGCTTGAAACCATTAAATTCTTTCAAGTGAACTGGTCTAATAGAACAATAACACAAGAAAATATTGACAATGACACAATTACACCAGTTTACTAAAACCAATGAAACAATGGCACACTTACATCAGTTTAATAGAACGAATGAGACAATGATACTTGACGATGAAATTGAATTTATCGATGACACGTGATGAATTGAACAATAACACATGACGAATGACACAATAAAACTTGATGATTTAAACAACATGAAACTTGACACATGAAACATGGTGAAGCCGAATTAATGATTAGAAGTTATGGACTGATTGCATAATTTGAAACTACCATAATGAAATCGATTTAATGAATGATGAAATTATGGAGTAATTCCATAGTTAATTGTCTAATGATTCTATTTTTAAAAATATTGAAATTAGGAAATAATAATTAAAGTAGGTTATTGTATAAAAATACATTTATGCCCTTATGTTGGTGTCAAATGACCAAAATAAATTCTTAATTAATTTATAATTACATTAGTGTGCCATCGGTGAGTCAGCATAAATCTCATCCATTAATTACACGATCGGACGGTTAGGAACTGTTCTAATATTTGTATACTAGTACCTAGTTTGTATTCTAGTTCGACCCGTAAACAATGTTTATAATTTAATAAATAATATATTATACAGTAATAATTATATTCATATTATAATAATTCTAAATTATTCTTTAATTATTATTAATTTTTTATTCAGAAATTATAATTATAATTAATAAATATCATTATTATTAAAAGTAAAATATTAACTTTTTTAAAATGGGACGAAGGCAAATCAACGTCGGCGAGTGGCATCGCCGCCAGCCGCTTCCGTCATGAACCTTCAACAAAGAAGAAGCTCGGTCCAACGAAGCAAACCCAAATTAAAGAAGTTACATCAAAAGTAGAGCTCAAATCTGGCGAGAAAAAAATGATCAAACTCTCCCTCGCCTCATATTTGCCTCCGTCTCTAGCGTAAACATTGGTTGGCCAGAAATAATGGCAGCTTCGAGACCTCTGTCGAGCACAACCCTCTCTATGTCAGATCCGATGCTCTAGTTGTTTTCTGTCCTTGTCTAGGTGAGCAAGCAACACTGAAAACTGGTCATCTTCTCCGTCAATCATTCTTGTTATTTATTTTTATTTTTAGTGTAATAGACAAATTTTCCCTCTTATTATATGAAAATAAATATTTAAATGAGGGTAAAATAGTCATTTGCAATATTAAAAAATTATTATTATTATTATTATCATTATTACGCAAGTGGTAAAAGGTTAAATTTGTACTAAATTTTTAATATTAGAGGTAATGCTCACTCTCTTGTGTGTGCACGCGTAGGGGGGTTTAAATAATGGGTCAACGAGTAGGTTGCAGGCTTGAACACGTGCGCTTCCACACGACGTGGGTGACACGAATGCTGCAGAAAGTTTGAGGACGACGAAAGTCCACATTTTTGTTTGGGTCCATAAGAATTCTCAACAAATTTTTTTCAATTTGTAATTCGGAAATAAATATTTGAATCACTCGTCTTTTAGAAATATATATTTTCGAATTATTTGTTATTCGAAAATAAATATGGTCAAATGTCATTAATTGGTAATTTATTTTAATCATAAATTAAAATGTCTTATTTCCCAACAAAGAAAAATGGTAAGATTTTCAATCTTATTCTCTCTATGTGTTGGAATCTCAGAGAAAAATATAAGTAGTCTCTTTCTAAAAAATTGTTCATTTTTTATTGCTCTATGCATCATAGTTCGAGTTTGACTACGTTCGTCGTTGTATCATGGAAAACAGTTGCCCATACAGGACAATAATTGTGTTAAGGAAAGTGGACTACCGTGCCTCGACAAAAACAAATTCCGTCTCATTCATCTGTCCCCTAATAACTCTCAGGCCAACTAATATTTGCTCCTAATGTATTGTATTGCTGTATCAATAAAGAGAGGTTCAATTTTCGGTTTAATGCATGTCTCAATCTATTTCTATTGTTGCATGTGTACTAGTTCAGATTGTTTGATTTACGCGTATGAACTAATTTGTATCTAACAGACCATTCTTAAACCATGCTTTAATTTTGAATGCTCTACGGTGGTTAGATTATAATGTGGTAAACATTATTTTGATGTAGAAGAAAAAGAACCGTGAATGTGGACTGTTCAATCGCAATGACATAAATTTTCAAGTAATTGTCAAGCGATGTGCAAACAGTCCCTCTGCATAACAAATGAGGGAGCACTTTAGGGGTATGAACGAGGCGAACGTTATTCAAGATGATAAGCGGTAAGATTCAGAGTAACGATGCCAAAACCATGAGAGTACCAAGCCCAATGTGTCAAACGAGATATGAACCAACGCAAAGGCTCGGGTGAAGCAGCTATGGGGATCAGGACATCAATAAGATTCCGGATGGAGCTAGTAGTGGACTACGATTTCCAACCGATTAATGGAAAGCCAACCTCCTATTAGGATAAACTAGGGATCACTCCAGAGGCTTGAGACTTAAAAAAACATATGGTAATTGGTATTTCTTGATATTATTTTATCAATAATAATATCAAATGAGTCATGGGACCTTCGTCAAAAAAAAGAGTCACGGGACGACAATATAATAAATTGTTTTCCCGTGAAGAAATTGATTTTTTCCTTTGTTCTCATTTTTTCTCCTCACTGCTTTGAGGTGTACCAAAACAAAACCATATATAAGTCTCCAAAATGTTTGGTAATATCGCTGAGATGTGACCATTAAATAGCTACTCCTTACTCTCAATTCTTATAATGATATTTCATGTGACACCAAAAGATACTACAAACATTGGAATCCAAATCCTTGTAATAATAAGTCGTAACCAACAGTGGAGAATATTAAGAAGATCCAAGAGATACCATTTATTTGTTTATTATAGACGGCAGCATATATTTGTCGGTAAATAAATTAAACCGGCCGTTTGTTGGTTAAGACTTTGAGGGACATTTGGTTATGGGGTCACGTAATGTTTTGGTCGTGTTATGCATGTTACATGTCCTTATCCTTAAAAATGATACCATTCTATTATGAATTAAATATAATTTGTAGGATGGGAAGAAAATGGAATACATGAATATTATATATAAAACACGAGCAATGAAAAAGGGGTAATATAAGTTGACATTATAAATGAGTATGTCTCCCATATATATTTTGAAGATGTCTTGTCATGCAAGTAAGTGGCTTTGTTTATGGCAACATGAGCTGTAATGATAAACATAAGGAGGCATTGATGGTGTCATTTGCTTTGTCTCCGCCAAACCCCATTTTGTCTATGCCTAACTCTTAATTAATGACAATTTGATCTCTCAATTGAATCAGAATTTATCCTTTTTTTTCTCCAAGCTGGACTGAGCCTGATCGAGAATGAGAACACCCTTTTTTATTTAAAATTTACCCAAAATACATTAAAAATAATATATTATAGTTAGTGAAGAAATCTGGTGAGAACCTCCTTATTTCGTGAGAATTGTGAAAACTAGCGATAAGAGGACACGTGGCGCGCGCACGCTGAGCTGGAAAGCGCAAATTTTACTTTCCACTTTCACGGCTTCCTCGTTGCACCATTCTCCCTACCAAGTTCACTTATAAGATATAATATAAAACCCGACACTCATATATTAGTTCTCATAATTTTCACTGAAATGCTTCCCAATTCTCAATATAATTATATCATATACTTCTCACCCGCGTCTCAATCAAAAATTCCCTAACCTAATTGAGTAGAGTACTTAGGATTCACGGCAGTTCACCAACCCTAGCGATCAAACCTTGCATAATCGTAGACTGGACATATACATCTTCCACACTCTGATCAATTTAGTTTACATTTTAATAGTAAGTCAAATAATGGAAAATGTTTTATGCTTAGTTTTGTCACTGAAGGCTCAGGTAAGCAAGTTGCATCCCTGTTAGTCAAAATAAAATTAATTTTTTTAAAACAAAAATTAAGTTGGTTAAGCTAGCTAGAAATGTTTGCTTACAAAAATAAATAGTAAAATGTTGCTCTGTACTACCACACTTTTTTAAGAGCACTTTGTTTATAAAAAAAGTATGGTAACTTTGATTTTTGCCCAAAATATTTATATTTATACAAAATGATGAAATTGCTCTATATTTAAATTATAAAAAAATATTTTTTACCTAAAACTAAATTAAAATTTTTGATTATACAAGTTTTAGTCAACAAATAATTTCAGGAAAACTATCAAATATATGTATATATTTTTAAAAAATTTAATTTTGAGGACAATTTAGTTATTTTTGTACAAAACACTTATTTTTTGTTAAATAGTGCGCGTAGGTGGCAATCGCTGAAGCTGTCATCAAAATCCAATAAAGCCAAAGTGAAGCAGGAAATTGAGGAATGAAGAGAGACAGTTTGGTCTGTAAATTGATTCTCTCTTTAGCCGTTGCGTTTCAGTTTCTTCCTTACCCCTCTTTTCTCTTTATCTCTTCCAAAATTTAAAAACCCTAAATTCACCTCTTCTCTATCTCAATCTCATCGCCTTGGTCGTCACGCTTTTCGTTTACTTCCCATTGACAATGCTCTCCGATCCGCCAATCTGACCATGACCGACTCCTCCGACGACTCCTCCTCCGTCGCCACCGCCGATCAGGTCTCCCCTCTCTCTCTCCTTGCAATTCCATTTCTGAATTCAGTTTCTGTTCGTATTCGTATTCCTAATTTTTGACCCTCCAACTAGTTTATGATTCAAATTCTCAGTCAACGTGTTTACTAACATTTCTATTCTAGTTATCATCAAGTGTTTGCCTTGAATTTGAAACTGCACCGTTCACTGTTACTTTTTCTGAAGCATAGCATCAATTTGGTCCTGATCCAGTAATTTGATTGTTTCGGCATTCAAGAGATGGGAGCTTTGGTGTTTCTATTAGAATTAAAGTGAAGCCCTACGATTTTCAATCATTTTGAGTGTTTTGTGGCGGTTAAGTTTGATTAATGTTTTCCATAGGCCGGAAATCCTGTAGTACTTGGATAATTCACATATGTTTTAACTTTTGATTGAAGTTATCAGTTTGTGGGTTCAAAGTTTTTAATTGTTTCACTTCAGTTTATTTGATCACTATGATAGAATTTAGTAATTTTTGAAGTCTTATCTCTCAATCCAATTCATCATGCTATAACTATGGATTATATAGCTGTAGAAAAAAATTTCAAATTTTTTTGGTGAATGGAAATGTGTTAGTTCATTAAAGCACAAACTACTCTAGAGTAGCAAAATATGTTCTTATTAATGGAATATGTTAAGGAAAATTCCATTCTCGAAACCATATCTCTTTATATTTGTTAAAGTATTACTAATATACAACAATTACTCATATTTTTGTCTGTATTTAGTCCATTAGTTTACAGCTAAAAGTGAGAAAAAATGGAAATAGAAAAATAGAAACTTGTACTAATGAACTAGGTTTCCAATTTTACCATAGAAAATACAAAACCTATAAGGGAAAGAAAATTGGAAAGGAAAACATTTTCTACTACCAAACAGGTCCTAATTGTTTTCTTTCTTAAAAGTCTTTATTAATATCTGGTTGTGGCTTTATTCTGTAAGTAAAGAATGTAGGGAGGAGCCTGAGAAGCATAGATGGTAGTCAAACATTGCCTCCTGAATCTCGTTACTGGCGTGATGTTTTCTGGTTGGGGATATTCATAATTCATTTGGTTGGTGTTGGATTCGCTCTTGGAGTTCTTGGGCTCAATAGGTTTAAGATATCAGACAGGTTCAAGATTGATCAATACACAAACAAAAATGAACCTGTTGATAAGAACAAAGTTGGATTGACCGAGGACTATTGGCCGCTTTATGCTGTTGCTGCTGGAGCAGGGACTTTTCTTGGATGGAGTTGGTTGTTGTTTTTAGGTTCTCGAGCAAATCAGGTGATGAAGGTTTCCGTGCACATTTTGACTTCATATCTTGCAGTGATTAGTGTGTTATGCTTTTGGGGAGAACTGTTCTTTTGGGGTGTTGCATTTGCAATCGGTGCTCTACTCCAGTTTTTGTATGTCATATCAGTTATAGACAGGTACGACCTTGAGATGTGTTAGTTCTTTTGGATTTAAGTTTCTTTTAGTGGCTACTATTGTGTATCACGTGTGAATGGGGATGTTTGCTGCTATGTGTGAAAATCTTATGATGATCTATTGCAAGAAAATATCTGCTTCTTTATGCACGGTGAACATAACTATTTCCCCCAGTGTTCTAACAATTTAAGGCCGGAGTTGAATGCAATCGTTAGCATGCTTTAGTGCAATTCTATTCTATCTTTGTTGATTAGTGTGAATGCCGTGTAATGAAAATGCCACGCTGTTATATATTTTTGTTTACTTGAAACCGACATAATTCACCAGCATGCATACTATGTAAGTTTCACCTTGTGGTCATGTTTTGATCCATGAGATTCATTCTGAGATGCATGCCAGTGTACTGGAAAAGTATAATGCATCTAGACTGAAGGCATTCATATTTATCAGTTTTAGTTTCATTTATTTCTACCCATACTGATATATTATTTACATGTATATGAATATATATGATCATGTACATGGTGTGCATTAAATGATATGCATATTTTTATTTTTATTTTTATTTTTATTTTCAATTTAATTTATCTTGCCTTGTTGCAGCCTTAATTTTATGGATGTGGCATATAGCCGTCCACGTATTGTATCATGTGTCCGTATCCGTGCAGCATAGACCAGCGCCAATTAGGGGAACTAAAAGGGACAAAGGAAACATATCAAAGGGGGCTAGTTTGGGGGTAACCGAGTCATAGCACGGTCATCATTTTTACTACTGAATGTGATTCCCCTCTTACAAATTGTAGTGCTTTGACAAAATAAAGGAAAACCTGCAAATTTTATTTGTCATCATTTTTTTCTTCTGTTATAGCCCAACCCGCTCAATCTAGAGTATTGGTACCACTAACATTGTGCATACATGGGATATTATTGTAGATGTATTTGCATGTGTGTAAATTTTAATGCAACTTGAAATTTCTTGTCTTGAGGAAAGTTGTTTGTTACTGGTGAATCTGAACAGGAATAGTCCATTGTTTGTAATATTTCCTGACTATTTTTGCTATTACAGACTTCCATTTACCATGCTGATTCTGCAAAAGGCTGTGAAGATGGTTTGGAGTCTTCCTGACGTCATGAGAGTAGGATATGCATTTATGCTAGTCATGCTCTCATGGATGGTAATATGGTCTTTTGGAGCAGCCGGGGTCTTGGCCTCAAGCATGAGTCAGACGAAATGCTGGTGGCTTCTTGTGGTGAGGTGGCAAGTTTTGCTCTTTATTCCATCTGTTGTTATTGAAATGGAAATTTAACTAGTATTAAATGATAATACTGTTAATTATACCAACCAAGTCTGTCATTGAATTATCAGGTGCTGTGTATAAGCTTATTTTGGACCGGCGCAGTCCTCTGTAATACCGTGCATGTAATAGCGTCTGGGATGGTTTTTCTTGTCCTCACTCACGGGGGCCGAGAAGCGGCATCAATGCCACCTAACTCATTAGTGAAGTCTCTGCGGTATGCTGTGACCAAATCTTTTGGCAGTATTTGTTATGGATCACTATTTACCGCTGCTATTCGAACATTGCGTTGGGAGGTAAAGATCCTATCATTTTCTTTCTTGTTAACATGCATCTATTATTACTCCTATTTAAATGCATGACAGTTACCATTGACTGAACATGCTGTAATATGATATTCCTCTAATCTTCCTTTTCTTTTAAAAATATGTGAAATCTTTCAGATCAGGGGATTTCGATCAAAGATTGGAAATAATGAGTGTTTGCTTTGCTGTGTCGACTTCTTATTTCATCTTGTGGAGACTCTTGTACGCTTCTTCAACAAATATGCCTATGTCCAGGTAATCATGTACTAACTTTCTTTCTTTCTCTACCACGCCATGTTATACTATTTGAACTCTTGCCAGTTTTTCTACCACGCCATTATAAGTCCTACCTCATTTTAATGACTAATTAAATTTATTGGGAAATTTTTTATTCTTCTGCACTTGTAAATTTTAAAACTTTTGTCACAAGTAAATGATCTCTTTTTTGTGTCAATTTGTGGATGATATGTATGTGTATTCTGCATGGTCTAACAATTATGTTTCTTACAGATAGCAGTTAATGGAAAAGGCTTTAATCACTCAGCAAGGGATGCCTGGGAATTATTCCAATCAACGGGAGTTGAAGCACTTGTTGCCTACGATTGTTCTGGTGCTGTTCTGCTGATGGGCACCCTCTTGGGCGGGCTAATAACAGGAACCTGTTCTGGAATCTGGGCCTGGCATAGGAACAGTGACCGAACGATCATGGTGGCATCCACTGCAATGTTGATGGGCATGGTCTTGGTGAGTCTGCTTATTCCTTTTCCAGTTTTTCACCGCCCTGGATTGCCAGCCAACTATGACCATTCTTAAACCATGATTTAATTTTGAATGGCCTACAATGGATAAATCGTCATAATGTTTTTGATGATAAACATTATTTTGGATGAATCTAAATTGTTTATATCTGATACAAGGTGGGACTAGCTATGGTAGTGGTGGAGAGTGCGGTGACGTCCATGTACATCTGCTATGCTGAAGATCCCTTGCTTATTCATAGATGGGATACTGAGTTCTTCAACCAAATGTCAGAGACATTACACCAGCGCCTTCAGCATAGAAGTGCTCGGGCTAGGGAAATATGGACCCATAATCAACTGGACGGTCACATTCCGGAGACACCCTCCGTTTGATGTTCAGAAATGTAATTTATGTAATAGTTATTGGTCAGTAAGTTATAGACTTATTTTTGGTTTTTGAATTTCTTATGGTATATATCACCTGTTGCCTGCATTGAAAGCGATGCAGTAACATTTGTAGGAACACAACAGAGTGTAAAATTTGTCAAATTCATGACCTAATTGTAATGCTGAACTTGTGCGTTTGTGGTCCTGGTCCAGTGTTTGTTTCCCAGGAAAATAACTAAGGATATATATATAGTTGGTTGTAGATGTGGGTAACACATGCTGCCTTGGAAACATATGACAGTAATGTTGAAAGGCATGGAATAAATGGGCCGTAATGGGCCTGGTAGAAGAGAGAAAATGGGAGAGAGCACATAAACACCAGAGGGGAAGGGACACGTGAGCAAGTGTACGACATCTGTACGAGAAAGCGACACATAATATATAAAAATAGAAGCTTCCGTCTCTTGTGTCTGAATCTCTGTTCTGACTCTCTCTCTCTCTCTCTCTCTCTCTCTGTCGTCACTGTCTAATTCTATACTTGGTTTGAAGCAAAAGGGCAAGTCTTAATTACCCAAAAACAGTAAGTAGAGATTAAGCAATAAATATCTGACGAAATCCCAATCAATCAACCCAAAAGAGAAAAGGGGGAGAGAAACAAGAAAGAAAGAGCATCTTATTAATAGAATAGAATAGAAGCAGAGAAATAGATTATAGAGCTCTGCTCTGCTCTGCTCTGTAACAGAGACAGAGAGGACACGACCTATTCTATTGGTTCTGTGTCTACGGGAATACAAATTCAGATATTGAAAGAGAAAGAGAAAGATAAAAAGAGGATCGCTCTCTGTCTCTTTCCTGTTCTACACGCATCGTCGGAGCGTGGACCCCACCCTTATTTGCTTCTCTTAATTTAATTAATTATTACAACTTGCCAAACAGCTACTTTCCTTATATAGATTAACTGCTTTACTTGTGTTGTCTTTATAACAAACAAATCATGATTTAAATAAATATGAATACAACTACACTTCATTCAAATTTAAAACAACCAAAATGCTAACTTGAGTATGACATGATAGGGCTTGATCTCTAGTTTGAGGGTAGAGATTCAATAGTAAATATGATTATATGGGTAGTTAGGATGATATTATAATATTAAAAAAAATATAAAATCAACCAAAATATTTTTTTTGTAATCTAAAAAGAAATGCTTATTATTATATTTGATATCGACAACAGCATTATAAAATTAATTATTTAAAATGAAAATATGATTATTAACATTTTAGTTTAATAAACTAAAGTGATTAGGGATAGAAAAGCAGCACTAATCTTGTCATTGCAATTTGCACCACATCAAATGAAATCTTTCCATTACTATTGCATCCACATTACTCCACACCTTCACAAATTATGACAAAAGTACTAAATAAACAATCATCAAGAAAAACAATTTCAAGTGGCATCTTTATACAGGTACCTTGGTGATAATTGTGATGCCCCAACCGAGCTTGATATTTAGATACTATATACATAATTTAGGTAAATTTCAATGTGATGTTGACTTTCACAAAAATTGTTGGAAACACACACTTTTGTGTTATATGCTTGTGTACTATATAGATAAATAATTGTCAACTTACCTAAAATTCATCCAATCCAATTCTTATTTTGCTTTTGGATTGGGAATCAGCAGTTGGATGAACACAATAATCATTAAAAAAATTCATCATCTTCCATTTTACTTTAGAAAAAAAAGCTTAGAAAGAGGGTCAATCAAGAACATGCAGCACTAATCTCATCCTATAATTCTGTGTCCCTAATCTTATCCGAATGAGAAAGAGCTTTTAGAAAAAGAGAAGACATTGAACAAGTGGACTGAAGCAGATTTTAGTTTCAGTATACTTAATGTCTATTATTTCTAGCGCATGAATCTAGTATTAGATTTGTTCTAAATATCATGTTACATTAATTAAAAGCCTAATAAAAATTTAATGCCTATTTTCCTTATAGCAAAAACTTTAATAATAAGTAAATGGGAGGTATAAAATGTACTTGTTGCAAGAAATGTAGTGAAAATGTGTTTTATATCAGGACACTTATGAATAAATAAAAATTGTACACTTTGTTAATGATAAAATTTACACAAAAATAAAGAACTTCTTTTTTTGTCATTGATAAAGCATCCAGTACTCATTTTGAAGATTCATGAAGCACATTTATGGGATTTTGATGTATTTCAATTGGTATGTGCCAAGTGGCAAGAGAGGAACTGATGTGGATGCCCAGCATTGGAGATTCATGAATTTGTGTTTTTGGGTAAAGAGAAGGTTTGCCAAATTGCAGCTTTGATTGGACTGTGAAGTGAACGCTCTGCTTCAAGAGATTGATACACAATATGAAGAAGAGAAATAAAGGTTATCCCAAGTCAGAGAGCAATAATGGAACAAAAGAAGCTGACGATGTTTTTAATATTCTAAAAATAAAGTAGCCGTACTCATTCTCTATCTTCTTCTTCTTCACTTGTCTCCTCCTCCTCCGTTCTCACAGAGACATGCAGAGCTTCAAGGCAGCTTCGGCCAATCAGGACTTGTACTGCAACTCCTCTTTCTTTCTCAGGTACTCTGTTTTTTCCATCTTCTTTGCTTGTCTCTTCTACTTTTTTTTTATTTTCGAAATGGTTTTGTGGGTTGTTTGTTTTAGACTGTTGTTGTGTTTTGGGGCTGATGGGTATCAAAAAGTTTTAATCTTTTTATATTGTTTTCATGGTGTGTGCAACTTGAACAGAGGAGACGATGGTAGCAGGAACCGAAACCAGACTCGTTTCGCCGATCTTGGAGAGCTTCAACAATCCGTAGCCGTCTTCCATAACAACGATGCTCTTGACTTAACCTCAAGTTTGTTTGGTTTAAACTTCTTTTGGTTCATTTTTTTCCATTACAATGACTACTTTGGGTTTTTCTAAATTGCCTTTGCTCGTAGCAGGCTCCATGGTTGGGTCAAGATCAAATAATCTTCCTATTTACCACATTAATCCACACTACGGATCTGCCCTGAACCCGGTAATGTAATTTTGATCATAATCTTTGATATCCTTGAGTTTCTGGCACAATACGTCAATGGGGGCTGTCTATTGATGAAATGGTATATATTTTGTGAATAGAGCATTGGGTCTTCGGACATTGGTTCAGCTAGAGCAGATACAGGGCAGTTCATGTATCAAAAGGGTTCAATGATTGGGGCGGCTCTGGGGACCGGCAACTTTGAGAAATGGGGAGACTCGAGCATGGCTGATCATAGCCTGAGCCAACAGACCGACACCTCCACCGACCTTGACATTGATGACAAAAACCAGGTTTATGTCTTTTTTTCAGTTAACTGTCTGAACCAGTAAGTTCCCGGTTCATGATTTGGGTAATGGGTACACATCTGTATAATCATGGGTCAGCTTGCACATTGGCATTAGATATGTAGAGAGATTGGTAGTGATACATATTGTGAGTTCTTGCTTCCTATCTGATTAACAATGGTGGTTAAGAGAGAGTTGTTATGTATACTATGAACAGGTGATTTATTAGGCTAGTCTGTTAAGTCAGGGTGGTGTTCAATGAGCACATCATAGACTTCTCTCATTGCTAAATTGTCAATGGGTGTCACACAGTAATTGGACGTGTGGAGTAGTTGGTATTTGAAAACTTAGGTATAGGATAGGGGATATATTGATTGTTGCTTTAGCTGGCTAGTTTAGTGGTTAGGGTGTTCATGAATTCTGATAGAGGTTCTTGATGTTGTTATAGTTCAATGGAGTTCAGCAAGAAGGAACACTTGTTGTGGACTCCATGGATCGATCTTATTCTCAGGCTAAAGCCGGTGATCAGAAGGTGATTACATGATCATGTTTTGCAATCGGCTTCATGTGATTGGGGATTTATTTTGGGTTTATTTGTGCCCAACCCTTGTGCAGACACTCCGTAGGCTGGCTCAAAATCGGGAGGCTGCAAGGAAGAGCAGATTGCGCAAGAAAGTAATCCTCCACTTGTACCTAATTTGTTCTCTATTCAATTCATCATATCTTATGATGTATTTTCTCGTTTGATTTTGACTTGCCGTGTTATATGTTTTTTTTGGATGTATCTAGCTTAAATATAGCTCCATTAATTTGATTGATACATTATAAATGGATTATTGTTGGTTTTGGTTTCTGTAGGCATACGTTCAGCAACTGGAAAATAGTCGACTCAAGCTTGCACAACTCGAGCAAGAGCTGCAGCGAGCACGCCAGCAGGTGCTGCAATGAGCTGTTTTATTTTAATTATATTTCAGTTAAGTGCACTAGGCACCATACTTTTTTTTGTTTAAACTGTTTATTCACCTATTTCTAAAAAATTAATACAGGGTATGCTTATTGGAGATGGCATTCCAGGGGATCAGAATCACTCGGTAGCTGCAAATGGTAATCAACTTTTGAAACATTTCTATGAATTGTGCGCAAGCTCTATTTCTTGTGTAAGGTTTGAACAGAGTTAGAATGGTGGGATGTGAGCATATATGAAAGAAGAGTGTGTTGGTAGATGAGACTGTTCTGTTAATTGAATTTCTTTCAGGTGCCCTAGCCTTTGACATGGATTATGCGCGATGGCTTGATGATCACCAGCGGTTGATCAACGAGCTCAGATCGGGTGTGAACTGTCAAATGGTCGATACTGAACTGCACCTCCTGGTTGATGGTGTTATGGCGCACCGCGACAAACTGTTCAGGCTGAAAAGGATAGGGACGAAGGCTGATGTGTTTCACATGCTGTCTGGGATGTGGAAGACACCTGCTGAGAGGTGTTTCATGTGGTTGGGCGGGTTTCGTTCATCTGAAGTTCTCAAGGTGATTGTCCTTGCTTGCCTCAATTAATCAAGGTGGCTGTTGAAGATTGACCACTAATATTAGTTTTGTGAAAATTCAGATACTTGGGAACCATCTAGAAGCATTGACAGATGATCAGTTGATGGGAATATGTAATCTACAGCAATCGAGCCAACAAGCGGAGGATGCATTGTCTCAGGGGATGGAGGCATTGCAGCAATCTCTGGTGGACACACTATCTGGGAATACTGGTGATTACATGGCCCAAATGGCCGCGGCCATGGCCAAGCTTGCCACCCTCGAGAGCTTCCTCCACCAGGTAACAATTAACAAACTAACAAACAAAAACTCTTTATCTTGTATTTTCTACAAACTGTGATTGATGTGTGTGTTGTTAGGCTGACCTGTTGAGGCAGCAGACTCTGCATCAGCTGCATCGGATATTGACAACCCGTCAAGCTGCTCGTGCTTTGCTCGCCATCAGCGATCACACCTCAAGACTTCGAGCCCTCAGCTCTCTATGGTTTGCTCGCCCGAGGGACTAACCAAACCAAAACACACTCACTTGCCCTGTGGCCTGTGGGACTTAACATATTAGTTTTGGCTGATGATAGGAACCCCCATAATGCATTTGAATGTACTAACAACAGCATCACTCTGATCCAGTCCTCACTATTTACCAAATTTTTGGGGTACCTTATTATATATGTTCATATGCCTTATTTGATGAGATCTTTGGCATCCTATACTCATTAAAAAGATGAGTTTATAAGCAGTGTTATGTGATTTTGATATGTCTTACATTTGCATCCAATTTAGATAATGTTGGTTTCACCAGCAAGAGCCAGACATGTTTATGTTTGTTTCTTCCTCCATAGAATATCCATTCACTGATCAATGGCATGGTCAATTCATCCAACTCTATAAAAAGTTGCTGCTTCTTCATTTCTTCCAGCAACCACTCTAATTAACCAAAACTAGGTGAGGGGGACTGCTATTTCTTCTGCAAATCTTGTCAAATTTGGTCCAACGGTTGTGGGTGAAGGATGGTAAGTGATGTGATGGTGTGCCAGTGCCAAAAAAAGAAGAAGAGAATCAAGAATCAAAGGTGTAGTGTAGTTGGTAGAGCATCAGCACCCCCAACAAATTGGGATCCTTCAGTCAACAACGTCATCAAACCTCTGCTGCTACTGACTATCCCTTGTCCTTTGTAAGTACAAATTTAGTCAACAACACAGGTATACTTCACTCTAACACTGCCTATAGATTTTTTTTACACCAACTCTGCTTATAGATTTAGATTGTATTTTAAAGAGAGAATGTTAGAAATGTACTTTATACTACAGTAATTTTGCTCAACGACTTTTAGGGTTCCTCATCAAACCCTGATCATAATTACATATTGCTCTTATATATACCATGTAAATGTATCAAATTGAATTATCGAATAATAATATTCGTTCACAAACTCCAATATAGTATCATAGGGTTAATGTCAAAATAAAATCTTTGGTTACATCTGCAACCGTGAGTTTGCCTTCTGTCCAACACCAAAATGGCTTTTCACCGGTGGCCATTTGAAAAGTCTTCCTCGCATAGAGAGCAGTGTTACATAGGCTAGAAAGGAACCCAAGATTGGTAAATTTTTTCACTAAATCTTTCCTGGGTCGCTTCAGCAATTCTATCTGTTTCCGAGTTTTGTACGTATCACGAGACTTGCATTATTCCTTTGTGGCAGCAAGTAATCACTGAGGAATTAGATGCACTTGAGAAGACTTATACTTGGGAACTTGTGCCATCACCAGAAGACTCATATTTGTGGCAGCAAGCAATACCTGAAGATTATTAATGATTAAAAAAATGGTAGTTGTTGAGACTATAAAGTCCAACTAAAAAGAATTTAAAATAAAAATGTACATAAAAAGTTGAAACAAGCCTTATTAATAAGATTAACTTTTTAGTTGTAGAGTTCAGCCAGATATATTTGACCAAGTGTTATATGATATCAGATAGGGGTGTGCATTTTAGCCTCAGATCTCAAACCTAGAACCAAACCGTATTCGAAACCAGAAAACTAGAATCGTGGATAACGAGTCGGTTTTGGGTCTGAGTTGAAGAGAACCATTCTGAAATTCTGAATCGTAGTCGAGTCAAGAAGTCGAACACAAAGTCGTAACTTGTGTATCGACTACTTGCCTAAAACGTAAACCGTAAGCTAAACAATAAACAGATAATAATAACGACACCAGAGATGATTACCCAGTTCGGTGACTCCGCACCTACGTCTGGGGGCACTTTGCCAGTGGAAAGGTTTTCACTATAAGGTAGTCAATAGTACAACTTCAAGCACCAACTAGCTATCACACAAGCTATTGTCCTAAGATACTATAGATCTCACCGTGAACAACCTCGACCAAGGGCCTCTCCCCCTGTCTTTGAGATCCTCTCAATTCCACCATTCGAGCAAGCCTATGCTCGGAGTCGTTGTCTTCTTTGACGGGGTTGTGAATCTTCAATCACAAACAAAAACCCTAACCGATCAAGCACTTAGTCTTCGCGACTTAATGTTTGATCGGAGCAAAGGCCGTTCTAGCGAATCTTAATCAGCCTCTCAACACGCCAATGGTGCACGGTTAAGAGCTCTGAGAAATCTTGCAATTTTTAGAACAAGAACGGATGACTGCTAATGGGAAGCCCAATGCTTTTTATAGCAGCTCACATTCCTAATCCTTCCCGGATTAGGAACAGGAAGTTTCAGACTTCCTGAATAAATTAGGCAAGTCGTTGCCGCCTGACAGGCTGGAAGTCGTTGCCGCATGTTCGGACTTCCTGAATAAATCAGGCAAGTCGTTGCCGCCTATTGTTGACGTGTTACTGACAGCTGGAAGTCGCCTGGCTTGTCGACGTCACTCTCTTGCGCTCCAAGTCTTCGTGGCGTCTTTCTTCTTTCTCTCCAAGCTTCGTTGAAATAGGAAAGCTTCAGATCTTTCCTAATTTGGATCGTAACTAGTCGCTCCACATGTCATGTAACTTGTTGTACTGACTTCTTACATTTGCGCTAAAAAATTATGCCAACACTTAAACGTAGCAACAATCTCCCCATTTGGCAATTTTTTAGGCAAGCACATTTTTAAGCACATCGTCACCTTGTGGCAGTTACGCACAACAAGTGAGACATCTTGTGGAAGTTACGCACAGCAAGTGATGTGACTTAAAACACATTTCAGGCACATCGTCACCTTGAGGCAGTTACGCACACAACAAGTATGTGACTTCTGATGCGACTTCTTGTGCGGCTTCTAGTTTATCTTCTGGAGCGGCTTCTGGCGCGACTGCTGCGCGCAGCTTCTGGTGCGACTTCTGGCGTAACTTCTGGCATAACCTATCTATCTCCCCCTGTTTGTCTAACAATATTGCCAAAGACAATCATACAATGGAATTCGACTAACAGTAGGGTATAAACCAGCTCACACCATGAGCAAAATAAACCAGCTCAAACATGAGCAAAATATCCAGCTCAAACATGAGCAATTAAAACAAGTGTCATAGTGTGCAGAAAATTAACTCGGACATACCCCGAGGATTTAAGAGTGTGTGTGGAACAAGTTTATCAGAGTGAATCAGAGAAATACTTAGAATGAGTTGGAGTCGTCAACATCATATTCATCAGTAGGTGCAGAGCGGAGATCATTGAGAAGAGCTTCACAGGCGACTTTGCGGGTTGATAGCAAAGCAATTGACTTCTCCATATCATTGATCATCTCCACCAACTCTTCCTCCATCCTAGTGCCAAGTGGTCCTAAAGGTCGGGAGCTTGAACCAGCTTCTGATGCTTTGGCTATAGGAGGTGCGAGATCCCTCATATGCTTGCCTTCGAAGTTCTTGAGGCTGATAATGAGGGACAGTGGCTTCTTACCCGGAACATCTGACTCTCGAACAATGTGAGGGCATTGTTGGAGAAGGAGATCGGTGATCAATGAAGGAAACCCGATAGGAAGCTTGACAGCGCATGATTTGGCATGTTTGACTAGATGTTCAATGACATATGAGCCAAAATCAAGAGAAGATTTGTCCTTCTCTTCTAGGTTGGCAGATTTGTCCTTCTCTGTAGTGGAGGTAATCGCCTCCATTGGTCCATCCTTAGGTTTCGCCGATCCTTCCCCAGGGAGATTTCTTTCACGAATCTTCACTCCATATTTGTTTGTCGTTGATTTGGAGGCCGACAACTTCTTGGCAATCACCTTTGCCCTCATTTTTGCTCGTAGCGTCTTGGCGGTAGATGGTATTCGTCCACTACGGGTACCAACCATTTGACAGAAAACTTGATCGGATTTGATCTTGAGAGGAGAAGAACAAAATCTTACAGTTGCAGATTTTTGATTTGTGGTGCCCTAGCGGTTTCGCAAGGTGGAGGAGGTGCAGAGCCTTTTCTACGTGGAAGTTGAAATGAGTGATTGCTGATTGGTTGATTGTCAGAATGCAATCATTCTTTTTCTCTTTTGAATTTCAAATAAATTTCATCTGGGCTTTTTGACAAAGGAATTTGGGCCCGCTTGATTTTGTGGACCCTTGTTGGTCCTGACAAAGAGAGAGAGTAAAATCACTTAAAAGCTCTCCCTCTTCTTTCTTGACTTCTGGTTATTCCAGACAGCAAAGTCCAAGGGATGACCTCAGACTTTCAAACCTGTTAGCATCTAATGCTTTTGTAAAGATGTCAGCGACTTGTTTCTCAGTGGGTAGGTACTCGAGCTTTATCTTCTTGTCTTCTACAAGCTCTCGAATAAAGTGGTGCCTGATATCAATATGCTTTGTCTTGCTATGTTGCACTGGGTTTTTCGAGATATTGATAGCACTGATGTTGTCACAGAACAAAGTCATGACTTCTTGCTTGACTCCATACTCTGCCAACATTTGTTTCATCCAAAGAAGCTGAGTACAGCTACTTCCGGCTGCAATATATTCGGACTCAGCAGTAGACAAAGCAATACAATTTTGCTTTTTGCTGAACCATGATACAAGATTGTTCCCCATGTAGAAACAACCTCCAGAGGTACTTCTTCGATCTGGTGTGCTTCCCGCCCAGTCAGCATCACAATATCCAACAAGAGTAGGAGAGGTATCAAAGAAATATAGTAAACCCAATTAAGAGGTTCCCGAGATGTACCTTCTGATCCTCTTGGCATGAGCTAAGTGACTGACTTTTGGATTGGCTTGATATCGAGCACAGACTCCCACGGAGTAAGCGATGTCGGGTCGATTTGCTGTTAGATAGAGAAGACTTCCTATTATACTTCGATAAAGGCTTTGATCAACTGATTCTCCCATCTCGTCCTTTGTGCATTTGACATGTGTGGCAATAGGAGTTCTCTTGTGTGAGGCTTTTTCTAACCCGAACTTCTTGACAATGTTCTTTGCATATTTGCTTTGGGAGATAAATATTCCATCTGACATCTGCTTGATCTGGAAGCCTAGGAAGTATGTGAGCTCACCGACCATACTCATTTCAAATTCAGACTGCATATGTTGGAGGAAACGTTCCACCATCTTGTCTGACTTTCCTCCAAATACAATGTCGTCGACATATATTTGAGCGATCATGATGTCCCTTCCTTCCTTCTTCACAAAGAGAGTTTTGTCTACTCCCCCTCGAATATAGCCATTATGAACTAGGAATTGGGTAAGACGTTCATACCATGCTCGTGGAGCTTGTTTGAGTCCGTAGAGAGTTTTCTTTAGCTTGTAGACGTGGTGAGGAGAGTCATGGTCTTCGAATCCCTTTGGTTGAGCCACATAGACTTCTTCGTTGAGATCTCCATTAAGGAAGGCACTCTTTACATCCATCTGATAGAGTTTGAACCGTAGATGGCATGTTATGCCGAGAAGAAGTCGTATGGCTTCTAGTCTGGCTACCGGAGCAAAGGTTTATTCGAAGTCGACTCCTTCTACTTGTGTGTACCCCTGAGCCACCAGTCTTGCTTTGTTTCGAGTGATGTTTCTTTGCTCGTCAGACTTGTTTTTGAATATCCACTTTGTCCCGATGACATTGACATTGTCAGGCTTGGGTACTAGTTCCCAGACTTCATTCCTTGCAAATTGGACCAATTCTTCTTGCATGGCGCAAACATAGTACTCATCATTGATGGCTTCTTGTATATTCTTTGGTTCAATTTTGGAGATAAAGCAAATGTTACCTATCATCTCTTTGTAGTCAATAGATGCCTTTTGTCGAGTCTGCATTCCCTCATTTATGTCTCCTATCACATCATGGGGTGCATGATTTTTCTGAATTCTTCTTGACGGAGCTCTTTGTACTATAGGTGATGCCACTTTGTCCGGGATGATTGGGCTTTCGTCTTCAGATTCTTTGTTGTGCTCTTCGCCTCTGACTTTCGGTCTGACTTCTCCTCTGACTTCTGGTCTGACTTCTCCTGAGAGATTTAGGACTTCTTCGTCTTCGTCACTGGGTTGCTCATTACTGTCATTGATCACGACATTGATGGATTCCATGATAGTCCGGGTGCATTTGTTGAATACACGAAAAGCTCGACTATTTCTGGAGTATCCAAGGAAGATACCTTCGTCGCTTTTAGGATCAAGTTTGCGTCGAGGTTCCCTATCTGCAAGTATGTAGCAGATCGATCCAAAGACATAGAAATATTTGACATTAGGCTTCCTCCCCCTTCATATTTCATAAAGAGTGAGCGAAGTTCCAGGGCGGAGGGTCACTCTATTACAAATATGGCAAGCTGTATTCAAAGCTTCAGCCCAGAAGTGCTGCGGGATGTCTTTGGCTAACGTCATGACTCTTGTCATTTCTTGAAGAGTGCGATTTTTTCTTTTAACGATCCCGTTTTGCTGAGGAGTGATGGGAGCAGAAAATTCGTGTGCAATTCCTTCAGCATCACAAAAATTTGCGAAGCTGATGTTCTCAAACTCCATTCCATGATCACTTCGAAGTCGGACGACTTTTCCAATGGCTTATCCTTTTTCTCGTTGAACTCTCCGACATAGGGCTTCAAACACTGAGAAGGTGTCTGACTTTTCTCGAATAAAGTCTACCCAGGTGTACCTCGAGAAGTCGTCTACACAGACAAATATGTACTTCTTCCCTCCTAGACTTTCTACTTGCATAGGTCCCATAAGGTCAACATGAAGAAGTTCTAGAACACGAGAAGTAGTAAGATGTTGTACCTTCTTGTGTGACGTCTTGACTTGTTTCCCAATCTGGCATTCTCCGCAGATTTTTCCTTCAATGATCTTGAGGTTGGGAACTCCAATGATCGTCTTTTCAGAGAGAATCTTTTGCATGCTCCTCAAATTGATGTGACCAAGTTTTTGATGCCATAGCTTCGTCTCTTGAGCTTTGGATAAAAGGCACTTGGTTGGCAAGGTTGTGACTATTGGAGACCATAGATAACAGTTATCAAGGGACCTGTGGCCTGTCATAACTTCCTTCTGGTGCTCGTCCTTGACATTGCACTTGTCACGAGTGAAGTTGACATCCAGATTCAGATCGCATATCTGACTGATGCTGATGAGGTTGGCTGTAAGACCTTCTACCAGTAGAGCCTCTTTCAGACATGGTGAGTTGGGAAGGTTGAGTTTTCCTTTCCCAAGTACTCTAGCTTTTACTCCATCTCCAAAAGTGACGAAGCTATTTGTGCAAGGTATTAAAGTGACCAAGAATGAGCTATTACCAGTCATATGTCGAGAAGATCCACTATCAAAGTACCAATCATTGCTGGTCGAAGCCTTTAGAGCGGTGTACGCGATATTAGCTCGATGGCTTACCTCCTTAACTCGCTATTCCTTACGTGGTTGTGCTTTCTTGATGGTGGTCCTTTTCTTGATGAAGCTCCTTCCATATAGCTGATAGCAGAAAGGTCGAATATGTCCTCTTCGTCCACAGTAGTGACATACCCAGTTATGTCTTTTGTTCTGCGTCTTTAAAGCGGCCAAGGTAAGACGCTTTTTGGTCGCTTGGTCAGGCGTGAAGTTAGGAGACTTCTGGCGGGGCTTCTGGGTGATAACCTTCTGAGGGACGAAGACGGTGTGTGATGATGCGGCTTCTTTTGAATATCCAAAACCTTCCATATTTCTAGCTGGTTTCCCGATCGAGAGTATTTGGTCTAGAGTGTCAGTGCTTGGATTCATCATCTTTACAGACTTGGTGACTTGTTCTAACTCGCCTTTTAACCGAGCAACTTCCTTTTTGAGATCAACAGTGGTTTCGAGAAGTCGTGACTTGTCTTCATTAAGAGAAAGAATGAGAGCATTCTGTTTTTCGATTACCTGAGAGTCTTCAAGCCACTTGACATACCAGTCGTTGTAAGCGTTGTTGAGTGTCTCATCAGATAGCTCGTCATCTGAGTCATACTTCTTTGAACTCTCGGGTGGTTGATCTATTGTGGAGGAAGTAAAAGCAACATAGTTACTTGTATGCTCAACGTCACTGTCCTCCTCATCTTCATCGTCAGTTAGAGAGGCATTGAATCCCTTCTTCTGTTTCTTTACGAAGTTAGGACATTCTTTCTGCATGTGTCCATACCCTTTACATTCAAAGCACTGGACTCCTTTTCCTGATCGTTCTCCTTGTTTTCCATCGCTATTTGTATTTTCGAGCTTCTGGAACTTGTGCTGCGGCTTGTCTCTGACTTCTCGGGTGACATTCCTTCCTGTCATCTGGCTAAATCTTTTCATGATTTTATTGTAGTTTTTGGCCAGCATAACGATAGTTTCCTCAATTTCACTATCCGAATCAGAGTGCGTCAAGTTCTTCTGCTTTTGGGTAGAACTTTTGAAAGCCACACCTTTATGTTTTTTTCTCGATGAGAGGTAAGGAGAGCTCGAAGGTCATTAAAGATCCCATGAGTTCATCAAACTTTAGTGTCTTCAAGTCATGGACTTCTTCTATGACGGTAATTTTCATCTTGAATCTGGGACTTAGCGCTCTCAGCGTTTTTCTGACCAAATCTTCATCGGTCATAGGCTTGCCAAGTGAATATGATTCATTGGCCAGATCCTTGATGCGCACATTAAACTCCGCAATAGTTTCGTCTTCATTCATGGTAAGGGCCTCAAAGTTGGTCGTGAGGTACTGTAACTTCTTCTCTTTGACTTTTGAAGTACCCTCGTAAGCAACAACAAGAGTGTCCCAAGCAATTTTGGCACTTGTGCACGTGTTGATGAGTCGAAACACATTCTTGTCTACTCCATTAAAGATAGCATTAAGTGCACGACAATTACCTAGGGCGGCTTCATCTTCTTCCGCGCTCCACTCTTTTTCTGGTTTGATGCTAGTTTGATTTCCATGAGCATCAGCATAGTGAGGTTCCTCCCATCCATTGATGACAGACTTCTAGGTTTTGCTGCCGAGGGACTTCAAGAATGCACACATCCGTGCTTTCCAGTACCCATAGTTTGTTCCGTCGAGCACTGGTGGTCGATTTACTGATCCTTCTTCCTTTGAGTCCATATTGGCTATTCAGAAATTTTGCAAGAAATTCACCTAACAGAAAAGGTGCCTCCTCTGATACCAATTGAAATTATGAATCGTAGCCGAGTAAAGAAGTCAAACACAAAGTCGTAACTTGTGTATCGACTACTTGCCTAAAACGTAAACCGTAAGCTAAACAATAAAGAGATAATAATAACGACACCAGAGATGATTACCCAGTTCGGTGACTCCGCACCTACGTCTGGGGGCACTTTGCCAGTGGAAATGTTTTCATTATAAGGTAGTCAATAGTACAACTTCAAGCACTAACACAAGCTATTGTCCTAAGCTACTATAGATCTCACCGTGAACAACCTCGACCAAGGGCCTCTCCCCCTGTCTTTGAGATCCTCTCAATTCCACCCTTCGAGCAAGCCTATGCTCGATGCCGTTGTCTTCTTTGACGGGGTTGTGAATCTTCAATCACAAACAAAAACCCTAACCGATCAAGCACTTAGTCTTCGCGACTTAATGTTTGATCGGAGCAAAGGCCGTTCTAGCGAATCTTAATCAGCCTCTCAACACGCCAATGGTGCACGGTTAAGAGCTCTGAGAAATCTTGCAATTTTTAGAACAAGAACGGATGACTGCTAATGGGAAGCCCAAGGCTTTTTATAGCAGCTCACATTCCTAATCCTTCCCAGATTAGGAACATGAAGTTTCAGACTTCCTGAATAAATTAGGCAAGTCGTTGCCGCCTGACAGGCTGGAAGTCGTTGCCGCATGTTCGGACTTCCTGAATAAATCAGGCAAGTCGTTGCCGTCTATTGCTGACGTGTTACTGACAGCTGGAAGTCGCCTGGCTTGTCGACGTCACTCTTTTGCGCTCCAAGTCTTTGTGGCGTCTTTCTTCTTTCGCTCCAAGCTTCGTCGAAATAGGAAAGCTTCAGATCTTTCCTAATCTAGATCGTAACTAGTCGCTCCACATGTCATGTAACTTGTTGTACTGACTTCTTACATTTGCGCTAAAAAATTATGCCAACACTTAAACGTAGCAACACATTCAATATCAGGTTGGTTATAGTTCTCAAAACTAAGAACCACCAGTTATCTAATAAGCACTGCACTGGTTTACGTCACCACATGTCTGCCTCTCGTTCACACATGTAAGTTATTTATCTTTAATTTTTAACCGGTTCTAACCGGATCACTTCTAATTCGGAACCGTGCACACCTCTAGTATCAAAGGCTTGATTTGGGCCTATGTTGATGAAAAACCCGCCTCTCCGTGGCTAAGCTTTTAGTAAGTCCAATTGAATTATGGCTCACTTGAGGGGGAGAAAACACATGAGTAGAGTACACGTCCTATAATAACCCACATGAGTAGATGTGAGTTGATTAAAGTTTAAGTCTAAAATACATGTGTGAAATGGGTGTTAAGAATATAAAATTCATATTATTAGCAATACCTAACCATCTCTATATTTAGATTCTCTTGGGTCGTTTTATCAAGACTTAATTAGTTAAGAATTTTAGTGTGGTGTGTATATATTTTATAGAAGCATGACTTTACTTACTTTGCATACCCTTACATAGGGGTGTTCACGGTTCGGTTTTTGAACCGAACCGACCAAAATTGAACCGAACCGACTGGTTCGGTTCTAGAAGAAATCAAACCGAAACCAAACTAAAAAAATTCGGTCGATTTTCGGTTTGAACCGAATTGAGCCGAAAATCAGCCACAAAACCAAAAAAATTCATAATTCAAGCAAAAAATGATTATATTTTGATCGGTTTTTAGAGGAATTATGTATAATAATTTTACAAGAACTAAAATAAAACGTTAATAAAGCCCAAAAAGAAAAATCCAATTGAAAACCCCCCTAAATTGAAGCATAAACTAGAGATTTCATTATAATTTGAACCGGAGTCGGTCGATTCGGTTTTTTATCGGTTTTGGTTGATTGAACCGAAACCGAACCGACCAAGAGCAAAACCGACCAGAACCGAACTGACCAAAACCGAACCGACCAAAACCGACCATTTTTCGGTTCGGTTCGGTCGGTTTTGGTCGGTTCGGTTTTTTTTTAACACCCCTACTCTACCTCAACAATTTAGTCAACTTACAATCTCTCAACTCAGTACAATGGTTCATATTTTATAAGAATCGCCTTACCAACTTATTTAATTAGCTAATACACTTTTGTAATAAAGTCATTATTATCAATAATACAATCATCAAGTCTTCAACTCAACACATATGAAAACTTTTAAAATAAGAATAGTATAAACAAAGAGTTTTGAAACAAATTTTATTTACGGTTTTTTAAGACGATACCCTTAAATCATTCAAACGTGTCCTTTATTACTTGTTTTAATAGATTCATGGTCTCTCTCGATTGGTTAATCATTTATAGATTACACAATTGCTTAGCCATGAATTAAAAACACTATCCAACTACAATTAAATGTAAATTTACATATGTTTTTCTCGGGTAGTAATCAAATACAAACGGGGGATTACTATACAAACGTTAGAACTAACTAGAACCGTGTGATTTTTAAATATGTGGTGCGGATTAGATGTTGACATTGGTGGCATGAAATTGTAATTAACTACAATTTAATAATTTATTATTACTGATATGTAGTCAATTAAGGGTAACGCCGTCCTTTCACATTCACCAAATTTCTAATCATTATCTTTATGCATAATATTTGGGATTGATTATAATCCAAAGTATCTAATCATTATCTTTGTGCATAATATTTGGGATTTCACAATATATATAATTAATTTAAATCAAATCAGACATTAATTGTTTTGACTTTTTGCTCCATAAACTAATATTTTTGTTTCACAGTATATATGTTTTGTAGTTACGTTATTTGAATTTCGTTTTACAATATTTATTTTTTTGATGAATTATTATTATTCATAACATCAGATCATTTGTTTCATAACAGTTCAACTTCTTTTCATTTAATGTTTCATGACATCAACCTCAATAAACATTCTAATGTATCATATTGTAAGAATTGTTTTATTATGATGTTAAATTTTTAGCATAAATGTTTCATTGAGCTACTGACCAAAATTCATGTGTTCGTCGAATAATTTTTGTGTCATCTTCTTTTCATCGTCCTCTTTTATTTTATTGTTTCATGACACAAACCTCATGAAACATTTTAATATGTCATGTAAGAATTGTTTCATTATAATGTTAAATTTTCAGAATAAAATGTTTTATTCGCGCAATATTGTTTCATGGGGATTGTTTTAGTATGCAAACTTTGTCTACTGCCAAAAATTCATGTGTTCGTCGAAGGATTTTTGTGTCATCTTCTTTTCATCGTCTTCTTTTCTTTTATTGTTTCATGACACAAATCTCATGAAACATTTTTATGTGTCATGTAAGAATTGTTTCATCATTATGTTAAATTTTCAGTATAAAATGTTTTACTCGCTCAATATTGTTTCATCATGTAAACTTTGTCTACTGACCAAAATTCATGTGTTCGTCGAATGATTTTTGTGTCAACTCATTTTCATCATCATCTTTTCTTTTATTGTTTCATGACACAAACCTCATGAAATATTTTAATGTGTCAAGTAAGAATTGTTTTACTATGACGTTAAATTTTCAGCATAAATATATCATATTATAGTGATTTCATTGTTTTATAATTGTTTAATAAATTTTGAAGCAATTGATACAAATTCTTATAATCATATTAGAACCTAATTTGAACGGGTAATTAAGACTAAAATAACAATTTGGAAGAATTGTTCAACACACAAACTACTCCCAAATTCAAATTAAAAAAAATACACGGACAACCCTACAAACAACAATGTTGAATGGACGAGGCATATTACCTAACCAACACAATCAAGATGACTCCAACTGCAATAAATACATATGTCAACCTTACAAAACAAGGTTGAAACTACCTAATTAACACCATAAATAATATTATCGCTCATAATATTGAAATTGAAATTGGGCGGAACCCAGAATTGCCCAACACGGGAAAATACCAATTTTCGATCAATTTTGACCAATCTAGTCGCTACATCTGGAGAAGCCGATATCGGTGACCAAATCTACTATGAAATCAATGTGTCGTCGCCGAAATCAAAGGGGTGAGTCGTTGATACTTGCAGATGGCGGATGCGAGAGGATCTCAATTAAGGTTGTGAGGTCTGAGAGGTGGTGCGTCGGTCATGGCTTGATGAAGGCTCGGCTCGGCGGAGTAGAGGTGAGGAGGAGTCGGCCTCAGATTATCAGAGATGAAGCGGAGGAGGCGACGGCTACGGATGCGCAGCGATAAAAAGACTCGATTGTGGCTGCAAAATGGGAAGGAGGTTACTACCATGAATATATATATGGAGAAGAAGCAACGGAGGCGGTAGCCGGAAGGATTTGATTGTGGATGCAAAATGGGCAGAAAGTTGTTGCTGTGAGTATGGCTTCTTAAAAAGACAGGTTAGTGTTTAATATACAAGCAATTAGGATTTGAAAATGCGTGATTATAGGAAGTGATTGAATTCTAATTCGCCAAAATGACTAATGTGACCCTCTCCAAATATTCAACCATTTAATGAAATATTATTTGGGATAATTAGATTGGACGGTGAGTTGATAAAATCTTGTGGAGGAAAATTGTTCTAATATTTGTACGGTATCAACCGTTTATACTAGAGTCCTTCCCCTTTTTCTCTTTAACAACTACAATTGATGGAATTTATCAACATGGGCCATATATGCTTCTGGGCCTAGCTAACATAGTTGGGCCATAAGAACTCGTCGAGAACAGAATGTAAATGAATGCTTGTCAATCTGATAAATAAATAAATATTACAGCGGGAAGATCCACATAAACCCAAACAATAGACTCTGCGTGTACATCACACACTTATTTCAGCAATACAAAATAAACAAATAAAACAACACACAATTTAGACATATTTAATATAGCGATAATCAACGAGCCATCGGAGGTGCAACAATTGGTGGCGTCACTCCCTCTCGCCTCCATTTCTCAACATTCCCATCCCAACCTTCAAAACAAATACAACATTAAATATATAAGCCCAACGGGCTATTCACCAGGCCCATTGGGCTTGATCTTAACGGGCTCAGAGAGAAGTGAATATATATACCTAAGGTGGGATCAACACCACGGTTGTTGAGTTCACGGTACTCTTGAGAAAGAGAACAGACACAGCAGCAAGCATGGACCAAGCAATCGGAGTAAGGAGCCTCCGGCAGCGAAAACAGCCGCCGCAGCTTTGAACGGTACATGCTCCCATAAATCCACCGGAATTGTCCCAACACAAAGTAGATGCACCCTTGATCATTCGCGGCTATACATAAAAGTATACATATATCAGCTAAAAGCTGAAACTGACAGTTGAATGACCAATTATAGTTTTATACTGAGACTTACAAGTAGTGCCTGCGTCAACCATCTCGGCCATCTGCCCGAAGGGAATGCATGGACAGAAACAGCTCAACCAACCTGCACATAATAATAACCATTTAAACTTACAGAATACTAAATTAAACAAAAAAGTTGGTTAATAGAAGAAAAGAAATATATATTATTACAGTTAGAGGGATCGTCCCAGCAGTCATAAAGACCAGTGGTCCACTGCCCCACTGGAGGCTGGTTTGATGGAGAATATGAAGATTTGGGTTTAGGCTCCATAGATCGATCGATCGATATAGCTTAATTAGATTGATGGATGAGTCGAGTCGAAGCTGCATCTTATTTATAGGCTTCATCTCTTGACGTGCCTGTTTGGTTTTTGGCAACTAGATTTACATGGAAATTTCATTTCATCATTAATTTAAGTCCTTCCTACTCATTGATCAAATCTTTCAATTACAGAAAATATATACATGTGTAATATGTTTGACAAACAAATATCTGAAATTATAAGAAACTTTCTCCACTTGAATACAATAATAAGGCAATATGATATCTGGACACCACACTTGGATGTGTGATGTTTGATTTATCATCAGATTAATCATAAGATTGCGTATAAGTCATGATTCTTGTATTTTACAATGTTACTATGTTTGAATCAGAACTATAATATTATTCTTGTATTAAGAAATAAGGAAACAAGAATTACAATACTCTGTGTTATCTATAGAGTATAGTTTTTTAGAAGAAAAATGTTTTGGTAGACTTGTGGTTGGTTTCTGGGAAGTTGCGAATCTTGGTCGTTGACAAGTAACATTTCCGGGAATGATCATCGCTGCTATAATAATCATTCATTTTCTTCAAATGTAATTCGCACACTCTACATAGCCGGGTCTACAAAAATTTAAGTATATATATATATATATATATGTTGGGTTAATTTGATTTTCAATCAATAAAAAGTAATCAATTAAAGGATCATCCAAATAAAATGCAAATGAGAGATAAAAAACCAAACAAGTCGCTTAAACAAGACGCTCCGTCGCCCGAACCCATAACCATCACTAATGGCCACAGATTCTACACCCTTTCTAAGGAAATGAAAGTCCTAGCAAAAGTCAAAACCCAATATGAAAAATTCAACACTTTTAATATTATCAATTTAATTACGCGTGTTTTAGAGTACATTTAGATCATAATTCCGATAAACAAAATTATAAAATGTTCTCTGAATCTCAATATGTAAAATCTCATCGTGGGAACTATTCGATCTTGAATTCGTGAATACTGTTGCACATTGTCGTTATTAGAACATATAAATCTCATATTTGGCTTTAGAGAAGAAAGCATGTTATAAAAGAAGAAGAAGGAATTTAGGAAGGAGTGAAAGGACCAAAGCAGGTGGGTCCGTCGTTGAGGTGAGGTCAACGGACATGGCGATAGGACCACAGTAGACGCATCTCGATCTTGAGTTGCGTGAACGATCCCAACAATGATGATGCGCTATCAAATACCCTTTTTATTCTCCATATATACCTTCTTACTTGTCAACTTCATTCTGTTTTTAAATGTGACCCATTATTTGTACTGTATGTAAGTTAGTATAAATCGTTCTTTGTTATCATATGTTTTGTTAATCTAACTATTTCTTTTCGTTTCACAAAATTTCAAGAAGTGAATCAAAGGAATTATATATGATTTGAGTGGCTTACAATAATTAACCATTTGAATTTCCAAACGAGCTAAACCTGCTCTTGAAAAATTACTAGTATTTTAATGTGTTCTGATCTTATTTTAATTTAAAAGAAAAGTTGAAGTCTATTAAATTATTTGTTAGAAGCAAATATACTAGATATATTTAGTTTTAACAAGTTAATAAAACATTAAAAAATCAATTTTTTTTCTTGAAAATTTTAAAATCAATTATTAGAAGTAAATATACTAAAGAGATACATGAATCAAGGCAATGATAAAATGTAATTTTAAAAAGTTGGTAAAGTATCGAAAACTAACTTGTATACGAGTTAATCCACTTATGTTAGAGTAGCTCAATTCAAAAATCGGACCACTATTCATATTTTAAAGTTGTAAGATCACTTCAGATTCGACGACTTCAAGATAAATTTATAATATGTTAAATTCATATTATAATTAATTTTTCAGATATATACTAACCTTGTAGTCTCGAATTGCATGTGCGTAAAACTTGATGAAAAAAATGACAGCCGTCTACGATTTTGAAAAGAAAATGTATCACACTAAAATTTTAAAGCCTCTTAAAAAGCTTGCAGGTGAATTTAATGCGGCTGGTAAGGCAGTGGCTTGAGACATTCAATTTTGTATACAAGAAAAATATGAAACCCAAAAATATATATCTTTAACTTTCTAATTAGTGATTTCATAATATAACGTAAATTAATATTGTATTTTAACATTTTTGGCATGCTGACCTCTCATTAATATTGATTTCAACACAATGACACACTAATGTTTCGTGGGCTACGAGGGAAAATAGTCGATGCAATTGTGAGGATAGATGCATTGGCTATAGTTTCTCATCATAGCCAATATGGCTTTCCTTATGCACCATTCCCGACATACCAAACAAATCAGGCCTTTTCTCGACGCATTTAATGCACAGATCATGAATATCCGATTCTCCACTAATGTAACGTTGTTAAAACCTATATACCTCCACCATACGTTAAAATATTTTTCTCAATAAAATTGCCAATTATACAAACTCAAAGTCGTTAATCAAAGAAAATGATAGGGGCAAATTCAGCTAAAAAAAAGAATGTCCAAACGTCCAAACTTTAGAACATACAGTACAATGTTGTAGAACCATGTAAAACATGTTATTGTAATGCTGTAGAACATGTTGGACCTGTGCAAAATTGAGGTCATATAGAACAAGTAGTGGAATGTCGTAGAACATGACGTACCTTGTCACGTGTCACATGTTAAGACAACGCACGTCTAAGATCCGATAGTTCTACATGGTTTGGACGGTCCGACATGGGTTTGTAGTCGAATGCGCCCCTATAATAGTCTAATCAATGAAAACTCCACATACCTTCCCTGAGCTTTTCAATTTTTTTACTTAAGTCCCCTGACTTTTAAAGTCGTTTTGTAGACTCACTACCTAACGTTTCACTTCACCCTATTTGGTTAACTTTTCCGAAAATGACGAAAATACCCATGTATTTTAATACTTTAAAAATATTTTCAAACTTTTGTAGAACTTATTTTTATATAATAAATAATAATAAAACATAAACTGTAGTAGTTAAAAAATATTTATTAAAAATAAAAAACAATGTATAAAACTGTTTTTCATTTTTAATATATATATATATATATATATATTAAAGAAATAATAATAAAATTATTATTATTATTTATTTTTAAAAATTTTATAAAATATTTTTTGATTGGAAAAATTTCACTTAACACCCCTTAGCTATAGTCGGGTTTCACTTAACCCTCCTTAAGCTCGAAAACGATTTGTGGAGTTCTCTAAATTTGAAAAGTTTTCACTGTACTCTTATTCGCTAACTTTTTTGAAAAATCTATTATTTTTTTTGCGAAATAACGAAAATTACCTTGTATTAAAAAACTAAAATGATTTTGAAATTTGTTCTATTTTAAAATCTGTTTTTTTTCAATACATGGGTATTCTTGTCATATCTCAAAAAGTTAATAGAATTTTCAAAAAAATTAACGGAGAAAGTTAAGGCGAAACTTTTTCAAACTCAAAATCGTTTTAGAACTTAAGGATTGTTAAGTGAAACTCGGTTATAGTTAAAGAGGTATATGTGTAATTTTTCCTAAAATTTCAAAACACAGGGATATTTTCGTTATATCCAGAAAAAAGTTAATATAACTTTCGAAACATTTCAATAGTAGGGTGAAGTAAAATGTTAGGTCATTAATTTCATGGAAAAACGACTTTAAAAGTTCATGGATTTAGGTGAAAATGTTAGAGGAGGTAAGTGGAATTTCCCTAATAATTTATCAATGCACGTATCACTTTGAATAATATCAATCCGTATTATTTTGATCACCATTTGTATCTCATGTCGGAAAAATTATAGCATTTTCAAATAATGGAAATCTGATTATAGTTACAGTATATATCTCCTCATATTTTAGAAAATCAATATATCTCCTCATATTAGTACATAAGCAAGTTGATGAAAGTTATTCAACTTGATTTGCTGTAGATGAACCGCATAAATCATGGTTGAGTGAGATATTCTTGATTCATTATGTGGCATGAATGCTATTACTATAGTGTGCTTCAACATTTGCTTTCCGCTATTTGTTTTTCCTTATCCTAAGTAGTACAATTATATGCATGCACAAAGTACACTATTGAATTGAGGGTCGGTCAAATATAAAAGTACCAATACACATATAGTGCCAAAGGAATGTTTAATTTCTATGAAAAAATATGCCCTCATCCATTTGTATCTTATCCTAGATTGTGTTCTAATTAAAGATCTGCACTTTTTATTTCTTTCTTTTTTCGGCTTCATTACCAATACTTTTCACACATTCTCTTTCTGCGAATATATGTACGAGCATCGAGGATATAAATATACAATTATAAGATTTTCATCTCTTTAATTACTTGTTCTAACAATTTATTATAAAAAATGTCAATAACCAATAAGTATAATTCATTCAATTTTCACTCCCCTTAAGTAAGAATATGTTTCTCACACCCAAAGTTTTTCTCACACTCAAAGTTTTAAAAGTTGTACTTTCACTCCACTAATTATGTGTTTGGGTAACACAATAAATTTAATTTATCATACTTAATCAATATAAGGTAACACAACTACATTTTAGGTGACACTTTAAATGTCACCCAATACTTTGGGTGACAATGATTATGTGACACCATTGATGTGACACACATGTTGTCACCCAACACTTTAGATGACATATCTCATACTAAGGGTAACATAAATATTGTGTCACCTTATAAGATAATTTGTGTAGTGCTTATTTTTTCTCCATTAAATTATTGATAAATAACGAAAATGCTTGTGTATTAAAAAATTTTGAACTTATATTTTTTATAAAAAATAAACTAAAAAATTACGTCAGTATTAATTTTTTAGAAGAAATTATAAAGATAAAGATATTTTAAAAAATATAAGAATTTAAAAATCATTTTTTATTTTAAAAAAACATTTCTGAAAATCTTATAGGACTAAACAGTTTTTATTCTTTAGTTTATACAAAAAAATAGAAAAAACTAAGTTGAAAAATAATTTTTATTATTTATTTTAAAATTTTAATAAAAGAGCATTTTTGTCATTTTTCAAAAAAAATTAACAAAATTTTAAATAAAAGTTAATGGATGGGTAAATGTGACTTACCCTAGATATATATAGCTCATTTTACCTTAACTCCTCTTAAACACCCTTAGGTTTTAAAAGTTTCACAACTTACTCCAATCTCACAACTTTTTTTCTAAAATTATGTTAACTTTTTGGTAAATGACGAAAATGTTTATGGATTAAATTTTTTTAAATAAATAAATAAAAATTATTTTGAACATATTATTTTGTAAAATATTATATTAGTATTAGATTTTCTTTCATAAAAAATCGATGTTTAAAAATTATTTTTAATAGTAACATACTTTTTTATTCTTTAATTTCTTACAAAAATATTAGTTGAAAGTGATTTTTATCTATTTATTTTAAAATTTATAATAAAAGAGAATTTTCGACATTTCTCAAAAAGTTAACAGAATTTTTAAAGTGATAAAGTACAATTTTTAAAACTTAAGGAACACATGAAACATGTATTTAGGTAAGAGGAGTTAATTGAGAACAAAATATACAGTTAAAGGATTCTTTTGTGTATGCTATTATTGATATCATTGCATCCCAGAGCAAAAGTTATTAAATATCCTTCTCTCTCGGAGTAACCATGTATAATTTTGTTTATATTTAAACTTTGGGGGTTATAATTGTAAATTTGTAATACTTAATGTATAAAATAAGGAAGATCTTGTTGTGTTTGCCTTGAGCTGAGAGATTAAGTATGAGAGTGACACTGTCAGTGGAACTAGATTTTATATTCTAAGACTCAAATTCAAATGTTTTCTTTGATTGATAACCGAAGTGTCATACAAGAAATATAAAAATTCAAATTTAAGTTTGAATTTTTATGTGAAGCATGCTTTAATGACATAAACGTTGATTGTGAACTTGGAAAAACGCTTAATAAACATCGTGAAGCTTTCATTCATCCATTAATAAAAAGAATTTAAGCTTCAACTTGTTGGTTTGAATTTCAAGGTTAGCCTAATTTTAACACTCTCAACCTATCAATTTCAACTGTAAGTGCCCACAATTTAATTTATGACAAGTTATAAATTATAACCCGGGGAAAGGGCTCCTTCACGTATGACATGTGAACTAGTCTACTAGAAAAGTTACCCTTAATTACTATTCTTAATACACTTTATGTATGTATATATCAAGAAAACTCATAAACTTAATATTAATTAGAGAACCAGTCAATCCATGATGGATTAATAAGTAAGGAATGCTCATTTTCGGTTAATTAATAACCACGATGTAAAAACTGAATCGGCAACTTTAGTTCTTTAGTTTTAGAAACCAAAACCGACACGGATTACTTTAGGTTTTGGAGTTTACATAATTGGGTTTTTTTAGTTTTATAATTAATTAATTATATTTGAACTTGGCGTTGATTAGTTAATACTTTTCGTGAGATTGTTGCACATGCCTTAAGCAATTCAATTATTACTTGATGACTGATGCACTTAACATGTTATTAAATAAAGAGTCTTGCCGTAAGATTTTCTATTGTCAGTACGATAATCTCTTGTGTTGATTTTGAGTGCCCTGTGGATAAGCATACGAATGTATTGAGATAAATGCCAAAATTGGGTGTGGTAGCATGCATGAATGTTAATCAATTGCAGGATTGAAAAAGGCCATACATAGCCTTTGACCAACAAAATAATGGAATGAAGGTTGTGTACATTAGTGGGCGAGTTTCATGGTTGTCCTCAAAACCAGGAAGAGGTTAGATGCTATATCCATCTGGAACGACTTGTCTTCACCAAGTCCACACAAGATTCATATAAAGTGGGAGAAAAATGTGTACCATCTTGAGGACTTGCTTCTTTTTCTTTTGAAAAGATGTAACTGGGAAGCAACCTAAAGTTAGGTCCATGTAGCAGAGTCTTGACAACAAACGTCACTTACATATGTGCATTTTGCTTTTGTTTTCTAATGTCAACGTTGTCATGCTCATGCCACCACCTTAACTTCAGTGGATCAATGTCTTCTTGTGGCATACATGAACATAATAATTAACATATGCACTAGCACAAATATATACCATCCTTCACCCTAGAAATTTAAGGCCGTGAATCATTACTTTGTTAAGTCAAATTTGAATAGTCTATTCAAAATATGGTGTGTATTCAAATGGGTACACGATTCATTTAAATTGTGTCACACGTACTATAATCTCTAACAAAAGCTTAGTAATTATGGAAGTGTCTTTTAATTACTTCTTCTAACAAAAAAAATTTTCCTATGTATTTGGAATTTGAACCTGATAGATAGTATTTGAAAGTAGCGGAAGATCACCCACAAATAAAATAATTACTGTATGCATATAACAAAAGTTAAATCGAGCTTGATTCTTTATTGTTTAGTTGACTTCAAATTTATTTTTCATACGAAACGAAATTGTTCGCAAGCCTTACAAACCTTAATAGATTAGGTTAGAGCTTGATTTATTTATCAAACGACTCAACATTACCTTCAATCTCAATATAAGTTTGCTTCAAAAATTTTAATAATTAATAAACTTTTATAATAAAAAAATTTTTGATGAGAAACAAAAAGTAATTTATCTAATATACAATAATTAGAAAAATAATTAAAACCAACGATATAAATTATATTACACTCAATTAAACATGGTTAGCAACACGGTCTGTCCCTCTTGTTAGGGTTTCTCGTCCATTGACGAGCTACGCGACACTTAGCCTGCAATATCGGACAACGACGAGTTCTGGTAGTCGAAGAAGAAGGAGGCAGAGAGGGTCAAGTATTGGGTTCGTGCATGTGTTAGCGAGGTCTCTGGAGGATAAGGGTTCAGCGGGTGTTGGCGGAGTTGGACCGGTGGTTTTTGGAGTGACAGGTGGTGGAGAGGGGGCAAATACGGTGGACAAGGGTGAGTTCGATTGAGTACGCCAGGTTAGGGGAGCAGGTCCGAGCACGGCTGGGGTAGTTGGGTCGGGGAAATCGAGCACGGTTGGGGCGGGGGTTGGATAGGAATGGTCGTGGAAATCAAAGATTCAGGTGCAGGTTTTCACGGGGATATCCTGTATTCTTGACCTTGGATGGACCGAAATTAGGGAAGGGAAGGTAGGATTTGTCCTGACATTGGTCGATAGTTGTGGTGACTCGGGGGAGCAATTTTGGATAGCGAAATCTGATTCCGATCTGGATGATTTCTTAATCCAGCTCCATTGGTTTGTTTGTTTACTGACTCAGTAATGGGAAGGATCATGAGTTCTCTAGCGCCAGTGGGCTGATCTTGGTAAACACGAAGAGCTTGGAGACCTTGAATTACTAAATATTCGTGATTACCTCAGAGATGTCGATGGCAATCGTTGGAAAGAGGATATTGATCGCAAGGTTGATCGAGGAAACTTGTTCAAAGTATTCTGTAGTAGGATCACGGGGTTTCTCCACCATATCGAGGTGAAGGTCGTGGCTTTATATAGTATTAACTTGTTCGAATCGAATGGTCTACGGGGTTATCTTAGAGTCATGTGTAAAGCATTCTGCAGTGGAATCACAGAGTTTCTCCACCCGTATGAGGTGGAGGTTGTGGCTATGCATGATGCTAAACGGGCCGAGTCTAAGACATGTGTTCCTATTTTGTTTGTCGCTCTTGTAGTTTCTATGGCTCATGAATTAGTCAGATATGTTTTAACTAACAGTAGCTGGGATCACGGTGCGAAGTTTGTCCCACCATATGTTGCTTCGACTGTTCGATATAATGTCGATTAGTTGCTTAATAATATTTCGTATTTCCCTAAAAACAATATAAAATAAATTAATGATCCTATTTATGATCTAAATACAATTATAGGAAAGATTTGTGAAAAATAATATTCTCATACAAGTCACTGACTCATTATATTAAGAGGCAGTTACCATTACATGTATTTCTCAATTCAGTGACATGATTTAAAATAAAATAGTTTATAACAGTCAATTTTAATTATATTGTCTTATTTTAAAATATAAAATTATAATTAACTTTTGAACTATCAGTAGTTGACCCTCCAATACAGTAAAAGAATAAATATCTTTCAGATACGAGTTCAAACCCCAATACTTGTTAAAATAAACTTTCATAAATTTCTCACTCGTATATTTTTTTTAAAAGTTCCACTATCTTTTTGTTGGGCTCTCCTTAAGTCTCTTATTACCGAAAGATCAGCACTCTCTTTAATAAGCTCGTCTCATATTAACTATCTCCAACTAAAAAATCGATTTGGCACTCACCCAACTATTTTTTTTGTGACACTTACTTTAAATGGAGTTAATACTTAAAGCCAACATAATTGTAAGCTAAAATTAAAAGACCAACACGCCAGTCTTCAACCTCTCATCCTCTCCTCTTTCCATGAAAATTTCCTAACAATATTTCATTATGTAAATGAACAACAACTCAACCCAATCCTCACTCGATCTCTTCGCTTCCGTCCCGATTCCTTCGAGTCAAGACAATTACAAAGAGTCTTTAAGGTTCAAATGAAATCTATGAAAGAGACCAAAGATATGTCAAAACTTAAAACATTGCAAGGTTGTTGGAGAAAACTAGAAGAGTTTATTAGAATATCGAACATTTGGAAAAATATGGGTTTGGGTTTATCTGTAAATAGTGTTCCAAATAAGGTTTGCTAATTTTAATGAGTGAATCTTAGTCTATTTGCTATTTTTGAATGGATTTGACTCAAAATTTTGTATATAATATGTATCTTTTAACATTTTTTTGGGGTCCAAGGCATTTGTCTAAACCGCCTTACCGTGTTGTATAAATTGATGATTTAAAAATTAAAATATAATTTAATTATATAATGAATCGAAAATATCCGGCATAAATATAATTGAATTTTGGCGTTTGAATTTTCTTACTAGACAGTAAACTCATTGAAATAAGAAAGTTTAGGGAGTGGTGCGAATTTACTCACCGATAAACAACTAGCCCAACCAAGCACACATGTGACATGTTTTTCCTTGGGTTAAAATATATCCAGTTATTAATTTAATAAAGTTAATTGATTTTGATGTGTAACCCACAAACAACCAATATATTTGACCTCTGTGCCATGAATTCAACCATATGTGATTAATTTAATGTAGAAACATATCACTTTTATGCATTAACAACTAAGTTTGACTTTTGAAGCAACTAGGGTCGTCCAGCGAACAAGCCAGCAACGCGACCTCCACACGCACATGGATCCGCGTGGGCGCACGTGCCGATTTCCACTTGCCCACTTGTCATCACGCACACGATGGTCTCATATTCTTCCATATTCCTCAACTCAACCCTTATCTTTTCCACTTTTATCTCCTCTATATAAACTCAGTATTAGTGACTTCCACACTCAAGCTTCAATAACAATATTTGACCAACAAAAAATGGCTGCTGTGACACTCGACCCGACCATGAAGCTCCGAGCGGGCCACCAAGACGGCGTCGTCGTGGTCGAGGAAATCCCGGGGCTTGTCAGTGTGTTCAGAGACGGGCATGTGGAACGGCCCCAGGTCGTTCCACTCGTGTCCAGCTCTGTGGCTCCAGAGCTTGGCGTGACGTCACGGGACGTCACGATTGACAAGTTCACAAACATTTGGGCACGTTTCTACGTGCCCAAATGCAATAATGCCAACAACAACCTTCCGTTGCTTGTCTATTTCCACGGTGGCGGCTTCTGCGTCGGCTCGGCGGCTTGGAGCTGCTACCACGACTTCCTGGCCCGGCTAGCCGCAAAAGCCGGATGCGCCGTCATGTCGGTTAATTACCGTCTTGCCCCTGAGAACAAGCTCCCCTCGGCCTACGAGGACGGCTTCAAGGCCCTAATGTGGCTGCGCCAGCAAGCCGGCCGGGCCGGCGAGCACCACTGGTGGTCGAGCCGGTGCGACTTCGGGAGCGTGTTCTTGGCCGGCGACAGCGCCGGCGCCAACATAGCGTACCACATCGCCACGCGGCTCGGGTCGAGTAATAGCGTGAAGGGGGCGATATTGATACAGCCCTTCTTCGGAGGGGAGGCTCGGACGGGCTCGGAGAGGCACGCGGCTCAGCCGGCGCGGTCGGCTCTGAGCCTGGCGGCGTCGGACGCGTACTGGAGGCTGGCGCTGCCGGGCGGGGCGACCCGGGACCACCCGTGGTGCAACCCGCTGGCCAGAAACGGGTCGTCGTCGATTTCGGCGGAGACGAGGATGTTGGTGTGCGTGTCGGAGTTGGACATACTGAGGGACAGGAGCTTGGAATTCAGTGCGGCCATGTGCAGGGAAGGGAGGAGAGTGGAGCACGTGGTGTACAAAGGAGTGGGCCACGCGTTTCAGGTGCTGAGCAAGACTCAACAAGCGCAAGCCCTGACACAAGACATGATGGCCCACATTAAGGCCTTCGTTCACCGTTCTTGATCAACGGTTTCGATTGCACAACAGTAAATTAGTATCTATAGACAGAGGTATAAATGGTGTGTGTGACAAGAAAGACAAGGAAATGTAATTGACGTCTGTTTCAACAAAATTGATTAGGTGACAAAGCATTAAATTAAGGTACGTACAATTGGGTGTGATCGGAGAAACCCATTTTGTGTAAATGTGAGATAAGTCAATTCTTAACAGAGGAGTGAGAGGGGAGATTATTGGGGTTTGCGTGCATGCATTGCATAGGCACACAAGACAAGGGGATACAACAAAAGTGAAGGAATACAAATAAGAGGAATTGGATATATTCTCCGGGGGAAGTTGTAGCTGACTACATAGGGGGGAATTGACTTTTTCTATTTTGGTACAATTAAAAAAGAATTTGTTTTTGTTTGTCTGTAAAAAGCCTAAATTTTCCACTAGTTTATTTTTAAATTTTCAAGATGGTATCATTACTATTCCTTCCAATAATCTTTTTATTAATCTTTCTCTCAATTTTACGGGAGCAAGAAATTTATCCGAATTTGTTAGACATTAATGTGTGTGCATCTTCCTTTGATTTATTGATACATTTTCTTCAGTTTTTAATATTAGTAGTTATTTTGCAATATAGTTCTCGCTATTATTATTTTTGTCTTTACGGGTTTTTAGTGTTAAGGTATATTTTGAGCATTTAAAAGCTTAAAAATCTTTGGAATTAAAAGGCTAAAAACACTATTAATTTTTTCCTTTTTAACGGCGGACATAAACTAACGGCGCACATTATTTAAATAATGTGCGCCGTTAGAAAGAAAAACACTAACGGCGCACATTATTTAAATAATAGCGTAGTTTGAAAAATGCTAATAAGAATGAGCAAGTGAGGGGAGTTGGGTTACTTTTATCGAAAATAAGAGTTGTGTGTACTTTGTGCTTCAGAAAGGTAAAGAGAGGTTATTTACTATATTAGCTTCTTTTGATTATCTTTTCATTCTCTGAGCCCAAGTCAAAATTACAAGTCATAAATGTTTCAATAATAGATTGACTTGTGCTATTAGGTCTATTACGATTAATAGGAAGGAAATATCCTTACATAGTATATGAACACTATCATCCTTTTAAGGGGGTCATATTGAAAAAAAACCGTGCAATGAACAATAGGGGATTTGAGCTACAAGAGAATGATTTGTAACTCAAGATTTACCATTTTTCGTGTGAGGAAAAATGAAACTTTACTATATTTAACTGTAGTAATTTCACACTTTGTTACATTAACTATTATTTTCACACTTTACTACACCTAACTATGTATTTTGGGATATTTTGGGCTAAATTTGGTCCAAATTAAATAGCATAGTTAGGTGTAGTAGAATATCCCAAAATTCAAGTAAGGTACTAAAAAGAGAAAAATAGTTAGGGTAACAAAATGTGAAACGACCATAAATAAGTGTATTAAGTGGCATGTCCTTTCATTTAATTCTCGAGCTTATGTGTTTTCTTGGTTTGTGTAAATATGATATGCATATGATTATTTTGAGAAAATATTTTCATCAATATGCCTGTTTTGTGAGTGATTGTTTGGATGTTGTGAAAACTCTCCACTTACAAAATGGACACTGCCTAGAATTAAGAATCGAGTGCGTAAAAACCTTTAGTGTGGGGATGTGTGCACATGTTATTTGATTTATTAATATATTTTTCCTGTTTTTTTAGCTAATCTTAGCCATTATTTTGCATATATTACTCTCTACTTGCATCCCTATGTATTCACGGGTTTTCTAGTGATATTTTGTAAGTTTGAGGTGAACAATGGTAAATTTGAGCAAAAATCGACAGAAAAACTATGAAGCACATGTGAGTCTTTTGGGGAGCATAACCTTCTCATACAATCTTCAATTTGTGCACATGATATATTAAAACGAAGTGAATTGGAAGATCTACAACTTTGAAAAAGGAATTTTTCTTTGTCCGACCCCGTGTACTATCACAAGGCTATGCGGTACCAAATGGAGGATCGTGATACCACAAGAGGTCATGTGTTATACCACTTATGCTCGTGTGCTACAATATTCATAATTTTTTATTTAAACCCTAGTCGTCTATAAATTTGGGGACAATTTTTGTAACCTGATTTTCGCCTTTTTTCAAAAGAGGGAGAGAGCTGAAACTAAGAGAGAAAAGCAGCATATAAGCAAGAACAAATATTTATATCATTATTATGGAGAATTGAATTAAAGAATCATCAAAAGTTTCTTCTTCTACTTCTCATTGTTTACTTTGAATTTTGTGAATGAATGGTGGGCTAGATCATATTTTGGACGGGTTCGGACAATTTCTAGGATTTGCACCCAAATATAATGCATGCATGTATATATATATATATACCTCAAGTAATTCGTTAACCGTTCATCTCTTTTATTAATAATTGTTACTCAATCAGAAAATTTCGGATCCACCACTTGACCACGTTATTCGCGTCAATTCATTTAGAAAGGGCGGGAGTGCAAAATCACCCATTTTAACTCTTTATTTTAATTTGAAACATATTTTCTGAATAGAAAATGAGTATTTCTTAATTTCTCGCCCTTATCATTTACACTCGAAGTGTAAGATATAATCTTGTAATTTAATGAAACACCTGTGTTCAATTAGAGAAACTCTGTATGACAATTTATAAGAGAAAAAGAGAAGTAAATCTTAATGTATGAAATGAAACATTAACTGAATTGACTCATGAGTGTATTATAACTGAATTTACACAATTACTTAACAGGCCTGACCTTGTTGCAAATATTGTACCCTTGCTGATCCAATGGCCAAGAAATAGCACTTTTAGTTTCATGTACAATCTCTTTCCCTTTCATAAGTTTCATCTCATATATAATATGCTTCCTTCCCGGTCCGGTCCGGTTACTACCTTGTTGAAACAAGTTTACGCTTTCGAGCAATCTTAGTTGATGATGAAGAGGTCAGATTCCATATATATATACACATTTATAGTAGTAAAAATATATCACTGCCTCTTTATTAATTAGTAGCAATTAATACGCAAGTGATTGTATACTGAAATTAGAATATAAAATTTTCATTTTGAAAAATTTGCATCATTTTTAATAATTTCTTTATCATAAAATAAATATCAATTGCCATATTTTATGTTAGATAACTATATGGTAATTCATAAATAATAAATACATGGCATATAATAATTATAAAGGTTCTTCTTGTCTCTAGTGAAAGATGTATGGTGTCATATGAATGATGACTTCCATTGTTGACGAGATCCTCCTATTGTATAACCATCAAAAGTACGACACATATAGCCTCGATCCATGAAGGTTCGAGGTCGAGGTTCTCTAACATCTCACTCTGGTCGTCTTTTGATTGTATGAGTAACTCAAACTTTCTTGCTCAAATGAGTATTTCATATAAAGTTGTCGGACTTTCCTGTAAATACACAGTGGGAATTGACATCAATTCACGGAGGCATGAAGCTCTATATATATATATACACATGATGATGATGATATATATATAATATTCCAATAAAATAATCGTCGAAAGGTGCATGAAATAATACTCAATGAGGTTGATTCTATATAGCAAGTTATAACTATATATTAGACATTGTGGATGAAGTGATAAAAATTTGTTAGGAGTATATAAGAATTTATCGTAGAGAGGAAATATGATAGTGTTGTTACATATAAGTAGCCGTAAATACTATATATGCAGGTAATAAATATAATGAATTATAAATAGGTAATAGCTGGACTAATAATATATAAGAATAAAGAAATAAATTCATAGTTATGGACCTTGTGGTCTCTGAGGAAATCTGATGATGATCTGGTTCTGGATCTTCTTCCTCATCTGAGTGTGCTGCTACGGATCTTGATTCCATATTTAGTAACTATAAATATAAATAGGAAATGGCAAAAAATGAATATTATGAGTATCTATGATGGGTCAATAGAGTGGAGATGATATTGAGAGGGAAGTGTTATTATTGTGAGAATCTGGAGTGTGTATTTATAGGGGAAAGGTGCACCAAATCACATGCATGATGAGTAGAAATAAATAAAGAGAAGGAGAGGTACGTATAGTGTATAGTATGGTGGTTGAGTCCCTGCGTCAGCCACCGGTATATATGCGACCTCATGACTTCTCTCTCAACCCCCACCCACATCTACTTATTTTTTTTCAATATCTAACTCTATTTATTTATCGTCAATAATCTTTTTAATTATTATATGCCTCTTTTGACAAATCAAATAGGGCACCCGATAAATATTGCTGTATATGTTCTATCAGCTTTTTTACACCACGTATGGAGTTCTACTATTTTAGAACTATTTCAACACGAGTGCCTATTTTTTTACGAGTTAGTAATATTTCTACCGTAAAGCTAATTAGTTTGAGATTTATAATGAGTGGACTAGAGACTATTGTCTCGATCCAAAATTTTCGAACACAACTTATTTGTTACTTGTTTATTATCAGAAAACATTTTTGTTACTTGGGACTTTTTTATTATTGTACTTCTCTAAACTTCTTTCTTCTTACTCCAAAATTTATATTGCTAGTATTTTCAATTTTCAATAAAATCTCTTATTATGCCCTAGATTACATGATTTCGGACCGAGATATGTAAAACACTTGCATTTTATAATGGGAAACATCTTAGACAGTTAGACTAAAAAAACTAAACAGTACTAACGCCAAAACAACACTAAACCAAACAAATAAAACAAGCACTAAACCAACTAAAGACAGAATCTCGAACACTCTGGTCTAAGCTAGGGAGCAAGAAGCCATGGAGCGAGAACTAGACCTTCCACCTTGGGCTCAACTCGTGCACACCTCCAGCACCGGGAAATGCTTCTACCGACCAGCAGAGCCCCGTCCCAATCAGGGCACCCCCAAAAGTTCAGCCATATCTTAGATCTAGAAAGCCTCCTCTAATTAAGACCCAAAATCTCTGCCATCACGTCTCTGCCACTCTGTGGTGGCGCACACCTCGACAACATCTTTTCGGCATGAAAGCCGAGATTCTGAATCAGATATGAGAAGATCTCCCCCTCCGAGCACTCAAAGCATGCACGAGATTCTTCTGAAAAAATAGCCCTCACGAAAACACTTTACGAGGAAAGAAGTTAGGAGAAACGCTCGTCATGACGTCTCAGCCGGAGACCGGCGGCACCAGTAACAACACAAAAGAAAAGAGAGGAAAGAGAGTTTTAGGGCGAAAAGTTTTTGGTAAGAGTAGAGTTAGCTTTCAACTACTTTAACCAAAAGTTTTTTTAAGTTTGCAACTGCTTTAAACTTTAGGATGCAACATGTAACACTTCAAAACTAAAAGAGTTGTACTTTAAATCATATTATAACTAGGATAGTGAACTTTGATATCTCCAAAATGAAATAAGTTGATGTTTATTATTGTTAGAGTACTATATCTGGAAGATATGAATTCGTTCACTTGTTATATAACAATCTTGGTATTTGCTTATCAGTTTGACCTGTTAGGTGAATTGAACTTTTACCATGATATCAGAGCTTGGCTGGATTTGGATTTAGACCTCTATGTCATTCGTTTCAGGCTTAAGTCTCATGGATCAGAGGTCGTCCATGCACCCTCACTTGTTGTTTACATGTGTCTTTCAATCTGACTTGCACGTGAGAGACGATATTAGAATATCAAATCTGAAAGATATGAATGTGTTAATTAGCTTATATAACAATAAGAGTTTTCACCCGTATTAAACATTTTAACAATTTACAACTCACACCCTAAAGATGTTCTTAGCTGTTCTAATAATACCCCTAATTACAAGTAAATATCTAAATTTAAGCTAGATTATTGTTGAGTAGTTTTATCTATTTTGAATGAGTTTCTAGAAGGCAAAATGCGGTACCAAACCCAAACAACGGTCCACGCATGTAGGAAATGAAAATCATGTAACATTGTGTTGTGTGTTGCTAACTCTCTTTCAAAATTCAAAGGCACCCAACAAACCCACTCCATTCCTCGTTTTCACGTGCGGAAGGGCAGATGTGACTTACCATGCGTTCTACTGTTCTCTCTTTTAAAGATAAATATAACTCCATTTATTCCTCTGATTGTGACTTTTCGTTTTTTTCTCTCCAAAGTCTAAACTACGACACCGACCTCTCCAACGCTTACCTCGTTTTAGGTCGACAAAACTTAGATACGTGATTTAAGGCTGAGGTGGTGGAATAGCTGAGATACATACGGTGGCCGAATTGTGACTCTACATAATCCACCCGTTTGCGTGCAACACTAGCACATGCATGCACTGCACCAGGTAATTGCCGAATCAAATGTTGAACATGCATATGCATCAAGAGTCCAGATGGATGGGAGATGACTTAAATGCCCCATATTAAAAGATTATTATATGTAAACAATCAACTTTACTATACACATATCGTCGCATTTTCGATCTTAGTTTATTCTTGAGGATATATAGATTTCTAGGTATAGATTCATAGATCGTTTAAATTATCACTTACACCCAAAGCTATAGTCTATCTATATATAGGGCCAAGCTTGAATTCGAAGATGATCAAAAGTTTAATATTTGTTTACGTGTAATTACAATGATTATCTTTAACTACCAGTTATAAACACAAAACTAACCAGCATTTTTTTTCTTACACATACTTCTCTAATTAAATTGTTTACATGTATAAAAATGCAAAAATGAATGGAAAATCGAATTTTCAATCTTTTTTGTTGGAATTTGAAACTTCGATAATTAGCGTGTTCATGATATTATATAGGTATGTATTTTGAACATTTAATAATTATGTTGTAATTGTTAATATATTTTGAACATTTCAAGATATGCATAAAAATGTATTATTTTCATAACATGTGTTGTTTTTTTTTCTGGGATTTTGAAGTTAAATAAAATAAGGTGAGTAATGTCATTATTTGGAGCCATTCATTGCATATAATGTGAGTGAGGTAAGGGTATTTTATGGATGAACAATGTGAGTAAGGGCAGTTTGGGAAGGGAAAATAAGAGAAACAAACATGTTTAATTTGAACATAATTTAATTTTTCCGTCCATTTTGCATCTACATGTATGTAATAAATTTAAATAGATAATCATGTGTAAGAAAAAAAATATTAAGTAGACATGTATTTGTAACTTGATAGTTAAAAGTAACCCTATGCAATTACCCCTATTTTCTACTTATATATTTTATGTTATATGCATCAATATAAGTTAGTTTATCATCAAAGAGAAGTTTTGGTGAGAAGAATTACTATTTTAGATATTACAGGTTGTCTTGTCACATATTTCTTCCAATAAATTTCCTATCAAATTGATCATAACTTGTTCTTAATAATTGCCCCCACCAAACTGTTGGGCTCTCTTTTTCAAATTGGAGCTCCTGAAATTCGTGAATTTAAATGCCGAAGAATATTGTTAAATGATTGACTACAAAGAATAATGATAACAAATCTTACCTGTGGGTTGAGAGAAATTGAGAAAATCATAATTAGCTTGAGCCCAATATAATATTCATTGAAATATTAAATTTGATGCTACTAATAATCGTATCAATCCACGTATATCATAAAAATGTCATTTCAAACCATTCACATAATATAAAATATAGATATTTGACATAGTCAAACCACGTGGACCCGCCTGATTGTCCAATCATAATTCACCTTCACATTTAACGTTTCAATCAACATTGGCAAACATCCCATCTTTTCTCAATCTTAATCTATACATCACGAAATAATGTTAAATTAGGACAAAAATGAGATATTAGCTATTGCACCAAATAGTTGTTCTTTGGATGTATATGTTACTGATAAAACGTGTAGGGGTGAAATTTGTTTGATTAAATATATATATATATATATATATATATATATGAAAATGAGGTACTAATCAAATATGAAAATGAGATATGACATTTATATTGCAATTATGGCTGATTGAAAGTGAAATATGAAAATGAGATGTTGCAAATTAATGTAGATGAACATAACAATTTAGAATTCACAATTAGGGACAACTACTATTTGTAATTAATGTTCAAGTTCAAGTTTTGATGAATATTACCCATTAAGTGATACAAATATCTCATAGAGCTCTACTTACTACTGTTTCATGTGACCAATCAAAATTATGACAAAGGATGAAATTAACATGATGAACTTCAATTTCACACAAAAACTTCAAATTTTCCATTACTATAAAATAGAAAGCGTTTACCATATATACTTAATTACTAGTAAGTGCTTATATACACGTACATATATGATTTCATATTTGCACACTATTAGACTACCAATTAAGCAGAGGTTAAGTTTTTGTTCATTAGCCTTGTTACCTATTAATTAAAAAAGAGTGAACAAAGCAACTGTTGCATCTTCCTGTAAGGGTATGCAAAGTAAGTAAAGTCATGCTTCTACGAAATATATACACACCACACTAAAAATCTTTACTGAGTCTAATAAAATGACCCAAAACTCGAATTTATGTAAGAAATGAGATGGATGAATAAAAAATACTACATAAGTATATCTATTTATACTACTTTCTACACCTGCTTTAAGTGTTCTTGATTAAGAAAATTATAAGAGCATGACACCTTCTATTTCATATAGGCACGAGTCACATGCATGTCTCGCCTACTTGAAAATATTATCGTGATTTCTTCTTTTCCATCACGTGCTTGGCCTTGCCTTGTCGTCATTGGTTTTGCTTTGTCGTACTTGGCTATTCCACCACATGCTTCCATGTCGTATTGATGTTGCATCATCGGGCTTAATGGTGCCCTAGCGTCTTTAAGCAAGTTGCTCGGAAAAATCGCAAACCACATCGTGCTTCCGAAAAAGTTTTAAAAATGGCATCCGTCAATACAAAATATAATGGAGTTTTTCGAGACGTTACTATTAGAATGTGGATGCTGATATCAGAAAAAACAAAGCGGAGTAGAAGACCGGAATTGGAGGTAATGGCTTGAAAGAAAGGTTGCTCCGATGTTAACATAATTTTCACTCTGATACGCGCCCACCGCACAACAAAGTCTGCAATTAAGAAGACAGAAAGTACGCAAAAGAAACTAGGAAGAAATGACCAAGTCGATTGTACGAATAACGAACCGCAGTTGTCAGATCGTACCAATCCAGAGTCACTGGACGATAGAATCATAACGACGACAATTTAGCTTGCTCCTAAAGCCTAAAGATCCGAATCCGATGTTGGCGACTCACATATGAGTTTAACTTAAGTCTCAGGTTATCTTAAAAAGCTCACACAAACAAGAAAGAAGGATAGAATAATTTAAACACAAAGTTATTTCCAATGGTTTTGATGTGAGATTTAGAAAATAAAGGAAAACTTGGTGGTGGAGGCTATTAACCACTTAAAGCCCACAATTACATTCACCCCACACGTAGCCTCAACGTACTCGTAAGGATGTTTGGCCTCATGCTTGCAAATGATATAAGCGCATCCTCCAATTATGGAACAATTGAATATGTTCTCGGGCGGGTATGCAAAAAACATCAAGTGATATAATTCCATTCAATTTTTAAAAACATCGCTTGATGTATGTTTTTTTGCATACATCAAGTGACATAATTCCTCCATTAGCATCTATAAAATTTCAAATAAAAATTACACAAATTGTAATTAAGTCAAATAAGTTAAAAGTGACATAATTCCACTCAATTTTTTAAAAATAAAGTAAAAGCAAAATGAAATTCAAAATTAAGGCAAGACTTACTTATGTGTTCTTTTTTTTGCAAACTCGGTCAATAAACTCTCTAACATTCTCGTCAACCAGAAAAGCCGGACCATTTAAGGCCAAGATTAGAAGATGTTACTTTTGTCGACAACTTCTAGTTCTAAATGTTGTTTACACTGTCGTCTCTCTTTTTTCCATCATCATTACAAGTATGATCGCCTCTGCCATTCAGTTTCTATTAACCATTCAATACTTATGTGTCTACTAATCCACCACAATCTATAAACCCTCACCACGATGCAACATGACTCAAACTCTGGCCAGGGCTAGAGAATGAGTGTCCTGGACAACTACGCCAAGACTACTCACAAGTTCTGTTACTCTCAATAAAACAAAATGTAAAATGACCATTTCAAAATGTATCACTTATATATTATGTGTTGCATTTTACAAAATATTTTGAAGCAATTGATATATATTGTCATTTTCCTTAGATTTATCCTCCTATGGTAGAGAGAGAAAGAGTATTTTTTGTCTCCTTCTCCATTTTTGACTATCAAGATAATTCCATAATCTTTCTTTCCTTTACGAGAGAGTCGTGATGTGGATGTAATTGGGAGTCCAACAAGGATGATACAAAATTTTACTTACCTCCAACATGTGCAGTAGATTTTACCAATTAATGCAATCTTTCTTCAGGTTAGTCAATGCTGACCATCATGGTCCATTCTTATTCTTCATTGGCATAAATATTTTAAGCTAAACGTGGCGAATCTATAAATCTGAACAGTAATTTGGGTTTTCTAGATCGAAAATAAATTAACATTGCTGGGACTTGAGGTGATATTAATAAGGTGTGGGACAAGTTGAACACATTTGATTGGTTGTTGATTTTAACTTCATGTTGACACTTTCTACAGTTTCCTAGTAGAACAAACAAGGTAAAAGGATCCACGTACACTTCATTAGTGAATGCGAGATGAATGTTATTTTAAGAGAACTCACCGATCTGAAGCATTTTTATTGTCCTTACGAGTTTCTGTGGATCAACAGTCATGTGGGCTTAATTTGGGCCCGCAATCCTGAAAACATGATTCCTCTTAGCTTGGGCCATTAGAGGACCCAATTTTTACATGGGTTTTGAATGGATTCAGTTAGGGTTGTACGTGGTACGGTATGAATCAGTTCGATTTGAAACCGAAACGATCAATTTGGTTTTAAGAAATTAAAAATGAGAACTGAATTGCTGGACTGTAGTACGGTTTGATTCAATTTTAAACACGTTGATATTCGGTTTGGTTAAATTTTTATAAATCGAGTTTCATGAAATTCTCAAATTTTAGACCGTTTTGACTTACAGATTTTTAATTGGTTCTTGTTTGAACCGATTTTCATCAAATTCTCACATTCTGAGCTGGTCTTGACTTATTATTGTCAAGCCAATACTTTTAAGCTTAATTAATAAATATCGATGACTTAAATTAAGTCATGTGTTCAAGTCTATCAGTTTGATTGTTTTTGGGCCGCCTGGATTTAGTCATCCCTTGTGATAACAAATTTGATATTTAATAGTCATAATTTGTTTTAAGAAATCTATTATTGAGACTCAAATATTACAAAATTGCGGTCTATCCGTTAAGAAAGAGCAAATCAAAATTCATGAATCCATAAAACGGCACCAACATACAATTATTGCAGATTTTCAGCCTTGGCTTATCCTCAAAAAAGAAGAATTGCAAAGATTCAAAGAAAGGTCCATAAAAGTGTGTAGTTGTGGAACCTGTTGATGATGCAGCAACAAACAGACATCAACTTTTGATCTGAAAGCACCTAAAAATCCTGGTCCAGCACCCCACTTCCTTCACACCCGGCTGCTCTACAGAATCCTTAAAGTTTGCTACTTCGCTAAGCTCCTGAAACGCATCCACAATGTTCTGCAGCCTGGCCACAAACTCAATCAGGAGCGAAGCAAACGTCGCGAGGGACAGTGAGCTCGCACTCTCGTACGTCCTGGACTCCTCGATGAGGTCCGACCCGACAGAGAGCGTTGGCCACGACATGGGTGGTTTCCTGAACATGCCCTCTGTGGACGTGGACATCCATTCGGGGGCAGAAGGGCCGCCAGTGCTGCCCGTGTGAGCGTTGATTCCTCCATCGCCCCACTCGCTCAGGGAGTGTATCACCCGCTTGCTGTCCGGATCCTCCTGCATCTTCCAGCTCTCTGAATTCACCAATATGTATGATTTCCTGTCTATCTTTGTCTGCAGCAACTCCGCCGCCTCGTGCACTTCCAGCAGAATGTCTTCCGCGCATAGCTTCTCCATTTTCTCCACTTTGCTTCCTAGCTCCCGTAGCACTTTCGCTCCCGCGGTGCCTACCCGCTGCATCTCACCGGCAAACACCTTCCTTTTGTCTGGCGGCGCCTGCAAGTAATGAACATATATGCATATTCATAACCATCCAACTAGACAAGGTACATTCATATTCATCACCTGTATTTCTGAAAGTATACATCCGTGCATTGCCATGACCATGAAGGCGCAATGCCTCAACGCGCCGCTGACTTTGATGTAATTCTTCCAGGGATAGTTGAAGGATCTGTAAGGGCCGTGAGGTGGCTCCCACACTGCAAATCCCAACTGCAACAACCAGACAAAGATTTCATTTTCTTAACAGCAATATCAGATAGAAATGATATTTAGATTCGACGTAGAGCCCGTTGTACAGACACTGGACATAATCTAATAAAAAAGAGACTTAACAAGCATCCCTAAACTATAATTGCATAAACTCTATTTCCTAATTATTCTTAACAACGTCACTACTTGTCATTCTCCTATTCAGACATACCAGAGTATCTTCTTGGCTTGAGGATTGCACGGCGGATCTGTAGCCGCTGTACACAGCATCGTCCGCCGCCTGGTAAAGAAGAATCTTGGAAGGTATCCGAGCGTATTCAACACATTGCAGGTACCCACTAACACACCCTAAACACAATTGTCATGTCAAGCACAATACTACAACATGCCATGTATATTATGACTATAACTAGTTGGAGTATTAACGAAAACGAACCTTCCAATGAATCGGCAACGCCCTTGAAATTCTTAACAACGGATTTGTGAAGATCCTCCCCCGACCAAATGGGGTACACGAAAATGTTGACGACCAAGCAGATAGTAGCGCCGATGGCAATGAGGAAGAAGCGATAAAAGGCCGTCCTCAAGAACTTGGCGTTCCCGGAAACGAGCACAATGCAGAACGTCAACAGGAACACCCGAAACCCGTACTCGTACGCCTTCAAGGGAGGGTACAACTTGACGTAGCTGGCGACGAACCCCGCGACGAAGATGCTGAAGACGATGACGACCTCGGCGTACCTGCCGGCGAGCATGGAGAGCTCGGCGATCCCGATGGCGAGGGTGGCGGCGGAGAAGGTGCCGAGGGCGCGGTTGAAGCCCTTGTTGAGGGTGGCGCCGACGCTGTACTCGAAGACGACGATGACCGTCAGGACAGCCCACACAGAGTACTTGCCGACCTCCCGCAGCGGCTCCTTGAAGAACACCACCAGGGACACGAACGCCAGGGACAGGCCCATCTTCACGGCGAACACGTACTTCCGAGGGTCCTTGCGGCCCATGTCGTGGAGCCTGAGGGCCAGCTCCCCCAGCCCGCCCCACAGCCTCCCGATCGACTCTCGGAAGCAACGGCACCTGACGTCACCCTCCAGGTCGCCGATGTCATGCACGCTGTTGATGCCGAAATCGGAGTAACCCTTCTTCGACAGGAGCTTCTCTCTGCTCCTCTCCTCGAAATTGTGCCGGAACGATCCAACCCTCGCCGGAGACATTTTCGATCTCCAACACCAGACAGAGAACCCAGAATCCACAATCCGGATGAGGTCAATGATATTTGAAAACGGAAATGTGGGATCGAAAGCTATGCGTGGTTCATAGGAAGAACAGAGGAATCGAAGAAGGTGGTGAAATGTTGTGTGGTTGAGGAAGTTAATCAATCATGGGATGCTCGTTGATCGCATGATTCCAGATCCGGTTCCTTTCGGCAAAACTGAAACATGACACTTTTATTTTATTTTCACCTGAATTATATGAAATCAAATTCAGGCACTTCCACTAATTAATTTTTTTTTGAGATAACTTTGTACTAATTAATTGAGCATTTCATATTGGGATTACATATTTGGAAAGGGCACCTATGCATTAAATTTGGTGCGGTGAATCGTAAGCAAGGAATTGAGATTAATAATAATTTATTAGTGGGTGATGCTAGTAATTAATCTTGTATTTATGTGGGTGTGTCATTAGTGTATTGTATAATATATAGTATTTTTAGGAGGGAAATGTTTTATCAGATTATAAAAGGAAGTCAAATTAAATACTTCTATATTTGATTACATTAGTTTTAGGAATAATCTCATTTATGAATATGTGTTGAAAACATAGGTATATTTAAATTATTATTTTTTATTTTGCAGGACATAAGTCACTTACAAAAATAATTTAGTTCAGTCAATAGCACTTTTAGTATATTGTGAAATGATTAAATTGTTCCTATTTGTGAAATGACGAAAATACCTATGTGTCTGAAAAAATAAAATAAATAAAAATCTCAAAAAATTTTTTTTCTATTTTTTTTTATAAAAATAAAGAAAAAAAGTTCAAAATCATTTTTATTTATTTATTTTAATTTTTCAGATACAATAGTATTTTCGTCATTTCATAAAATTTTAACAGAAATTTGAAAAAACTCAACAAAAAAAGATAAAGTGAGATTTTTGCATAGTTAAGACACCTACTTCACAGATTGATTTTATAACTAAAGGGGCATGTCAGACACACGTACATTAGATTACGAATTTATCCTAATTTTAACAAACTAAGTAACCATCAAAGCTGTTAATGGGCTAGATTATTGAATGAGTTCCAATTCAGTTGGCTTCATTCTATTATTGGGCCTGACAAGTGCTATGATTACGGTGGCTACATTTCACCATACCAAATTTGATACTCTTAATTCAAAAGTATTCTCTAATTCATATATCAGGAGCTTGCTTGTTATAATATCTCATAGACATGATGTTTTATAAAAATTGAATTAAGTTTTTCCAGTGATATATAGGGCCTAAGCCTGTTCATAACAGAGTACCTATCCTGAGAGTCTCCATATCAGTTTCTGAGCTGTCACACTCACTCTTTGCAGGTACTTAATTTTTGGAGGCCACAATAAAGTGCCTCTTGTTTATATTATTTAATTCAATTAACACTATTTTTACATAATTAAATATTTCAACATTATTATTCATTTACAATTATAAAAAACAAACTATTTTATTATAACATGAATATGAAAAACACAAATTATAGGTTGTATGCTTCAACATGCTGTTGGATTTGAGACTCAATCGAATTCTCGATTTCATCCTCAATCTCTTTGTTTTCAGAAGACAAAGAGGAAGAAGATATGAAAATAGAAGACAAAGAATGAGACGGGAAAGACATCACAAATTTTGTGAATCAAATATGAGAACATGAGAGGTATATATAGAGATAATAAATATTAAATATACTCCATGAATATTTTATTATTATTATTTATTATTTTTATAAATTTTTTTATTAATAAACATATTATATATTTATCAAATATGGAAATCGATATACATATATAAAAGGAAAATCCTAGTGTTGGCCACGTGGCAACTCTCATGAAAAGATTACATCAATCCTATTTTTCTAAATTTCTTCATTCTTAAATACTTTATTATTCATGTACTATGTTATCAACATTACAGCCCTTATCCTCCCAAAATCATATATACAAAAACACAACTACAACAATAATTTTAACTATTTTACCTCTCTCATCATATTAGGATTCCTTCAAACTCTTCTATAAAGCTTCCCTTTTATTCTCCTCTGAGTCCAAAACATCCATAACTTATCTGTCATTTTTCATAAAATCCATGTGCTTCTCAGGTAATTTAACATAATTCTTTCTCTCCCTAGATATCCATGCACCGCAAAACTATTTTCTGAACATTATTCTTTCTCTTCTTGGATTACATAGAATCAGGCACTACAAAATCAATATTATTATACCGCGCTTCTCAGGTAATCTTCTGAATATAACTCTTTTTGTTTCTAGATAGGCCATGCACTTTATTGATTAGTTTGATTTCAATTATACACAGGTTCCCTGAGAAGATTCTGCTTCAGTTGGAGATGCTTCTACCAAATATAAAATATATATGATTGTTATAAATATTTGTATAGAAAACACAACAACGTTATATATACAACATAAAAGGAAATATTATAAATATATTTCTTTATTTCTATTTGTCTTTCTCAAATATTCATCTTTATATTGTATGCATAGCAACATATTATGAATATCCATATTTTTCTTTAATTCCGTTTCATTATGATTATCTATTCGAATCCAGTTTCATGCCCAAAATGACCACTAACAACTCACCTGCAACCCAATAAATACACATACAAAATTCACCAAGTGCAGTCCAATAACCACACATATCAAGTTCACCAACTGCAAAAGTTGCAAGAATTAAAAAAAAATTCAGAAAATTCACCTGTAACCCAATAAATACACATAGAAAATTCACCAACTCCAATCCAATAACCACACATAGCAAGTTCATTAACTGTAAATTCAGAAAGTTTAGAATGAACTTTGTTTTAGAATTCGTAACAATTACTTCTAAGAAAAACTGTAAAATTAAAAATTCACTAATTACAACCCAATAATTGAAATAATTAATCCAATAAGTTATAAGAAATTTTTGTAAAATTAATAAATACGTATAGAAAATTCACCAACTACGATCCAATAACCACACATAGCAAGTTCACCAACTGCAAAAGTTGCAAGAATTAAAATTAAAAAAAAAAATTGATTTAGAAAATTTTGTAAAATTTAGTAATTCTAATAAAAAAGAAAAGAAAGAAAATTTCGAAAATAATTCTAATTGATATTAATACTGGTCTACATATATCTTTAGTTGTAAAATTTAGTCATTCTAATAAAAATTGAAAAGAAAGAAAATTTCTAAAATAATTCTAACTGATATTAATACTGATCTACATATATTATTAAGATAAGAATTGTAATGAAAAACCAAAATAATACATTTAATTATTATTATTTTGAAAACTGCATGTATCATTACCATTAAAATTAGGATTACAATTAGAAAGACCATATAAATAAATTTGAAAAGGTCTACATAAATCATTAGACTTAGAATTATGATGAAAAATCAAAATAATACATTGAAGTAATAATTTTTGGACAACTTGATGTATCATTACAATTAGGATTAATTAATATTACAATTGGAGAAAAAAGAAAATTCTTAAAATCATTAAAATTAGATTTGAAATGAAATAGAAATAAAAATCAAAAGGAAATTTCGAAAATTTTGGAGAAAAAAGAAAATTCTTAAAATTATTATAATTAGATTTGAAAAGAAATAGGGAATAGAAATAAAAAAGAAATTTCGAAAATTTTGAATTAATTTAATGCAAAACATGATTAGACTTCAAATCAATTAAAAATTGTATAAATATGAAAATTCCAAAAAATAATTTGTAAAAGTCAACTGTCACATTAATCATCAATCTAAATTCAAACTATAGTTGTACTCTTAGTTATGAATCACAAATTAATTACAAGTTGTTCAGTAATTATGAATCATGAGTACTTCATTCGGAACTCAATTAGTATTTATCAATTTCTTCAACCATAAATATATGCATGTCATGTGCATAAAATCGTACCCTAAAAAATACTTTCTTTCTAGCTAGACCAAACTTTATCAATGGAGCACATTATTTTTTCCATGTTATTAAGGCAAGAAATAGCAGTTAAGAGACAATCAATTGAGTTCAAAAAACTAAAAAACTATCATATGTGATATGTCGCTGACATGTACATAAATTACTTTGATACAAATATTTGTTTATCATCTACTAATTTTTTATTCCTCGATATTTTGGAATCCGCGAGACTTATTCAATAATTTATTTGAATTGTTCGTTATGTTGTTATTGGAGTATTATTGATATTTATTTATTTATTTTAATTTATTGCTTTCTTTTTTTGCAATTTTTTTATTAAATTTATAATAGTTCACTTTTAAAAATAAATTTGAGCATATTAAACAATTTATATTTTATAAATAACACCGCGCATCGCGCGGAGCAACAACCTAGTATATATAGATACAATAAATATTTATTATATTGTAATTAATTATATAATTAGTTATATAATTATACAATAAATGTAATTTTCTACAAAATAATAAATAATAATTATATTCTATGAATATATTTTATATTTTATTATATATTAATAGACATATTATACATTTGGTAATATATATTTATTATTTAAAAAATACATTATTATTATATATTAAATTAGGAAGTCCACCATTTCTCTCTCCTACCCTCTACACCCACTCATTCTCTTTCCATCCCTCCCTCCACATCACCCACTTTTGAAGAGACTTTCTATTTTAGCTGCCACATGACAGCATTGAGAGTGTCCACTCGTTGCCCACTCTCTTGTTGTGGACAGCGTAAAGCAAAAGTTTTAACAATACTTTTCGTTCCAAACTGAATATTGATTTGAGTATTTATTTTTAAATTTCACCTACAATGTGAGACTTTTTAATCATATATGAAACCTTTTTCGATCATATTATATCTTAATTTTCTAGTGAGCCCAAAACAAATTTTTTTTTTATTTTATGAACGAGTCGACAGTCTTGCTACGAAGTTTAGAGGATTTGACATAAAATGTCAGGTAACCAAAGTTCTTCTCCAATAATACTATCATTCTTTGTTTGCAGTTGCACATGTAGAAATTTGAAGCACTAAAAAGATTGCGTGAGGGTTAAACTTGGCGCTCGCCATTTTTTCATACTATATTCGTTGTTGAACTAATTCTTTTCTTTGATTTCTTCTTTTGTTTCTACAACAACTATATCTAGTATCTCTGCTTTTGCTCATTTTTCTTCTGCTGTTGCGTGTTGAGTAAAGTTGTCTTGAAACAACACTCCAAGGAAAATCATACCATATAGCTCAGTACACAATTTCCCTTCAATGAATTGAATTATGAATGCAGTTAGAAATAAAAATATAGTACAAAAATTAAGAAAGCAAAGAACTTAATCCCAAAACAACAACACTCAACAAAATAGTACTCCATAGTGTATACTTAGTATCCGCGCACTTGTCTCGTCCTCACAGAAATTGTCCCTGAATGCACATTCAAACCGGCTTCTACCTTCATCGGGATATCCCTAGCAGACGGATCCTCCTCGTTGTCACTCTCATCGAATACAAGATCCTTCTCCAACAGATTTGCGTGTTCAGCACCATCAAAAGACATCGTAGGAACAGCCAAATTGTGTCTACCTGAATCTGAACTCGAGGAAGATATTTCCCTCTTTAAGTTCGCCTCATTCTTGACATGCTCGACATGAACTTTCGTTTGTTCATTGATGGAAGAAATCTTCCAAGGACGGGTATTGGGGCTGTCTGGACTGTCCGAATCACGAGGTTTAAATCGGGAGAGCTCAACAGCAGCCCTTGCAGCCGCGGCTGCATGAGCTGCTGATTGGAAAGCTGCTTCAGCTGCATCTGCTACATCCCGGTACTTTCTCCTTGTCTGCATCGATTCGGTGAATTCATCATGATTTCCTATCGCATCAGAGGAATGGGGCAGATCTGATCCTAGCTTCATAGAACTTGAATTAGTAGATGGGCCAGGCTCGAATTGGTTCTGTTTCCTCAGTTCCAAATTTTCCTGCAGCGATTAGAGCACGTTCATGAGTAATTTAATAATCAATTTCTTTCAAGGACATGTCATTTCTTGGTACTTATTCAATTGCACACCTCAATGGAATCGAAAGAAGCTTCCTCTAGTTGCAGAACAATGTTGTTCTCAGAAGCAATTTCTTTGAGGGCTTTCATTTTGGTCTCCAAGTCTGGTTGTCTAGTTGACATATTTTGTAACAACTACAGCAGAAGAAGAAAAGTAAATGTAAATGTAAATGAGAAACTAAAATATTCCAACTGCTAAAGTTTGAACTGAAAGCATAGCATTCTTATTACACATTCAAGAAGACCATGATAATCATTGAATGATTCTCTCTATATGCTCCCAGTTTCATTTCAAGGGTTCTGCAGCCATATAAGTCTAGTCTTAACAGTAGCTATGCTCACCATTTCCTACCATCCTTACCATTTGGAGCACTATACTGATAATTATAATAATCTGGATCCTATCTTAGCCATTGTCACCATCAAATCTCAAATACACCTGCAATCCCGAAAATTTAGTAAATTACCACCTTCTTCCACACAACCTTACCACTAATCTATCCGCAACTCACAACATGATAGGACTAAAGTTCACTATCATGTTGAACATCTTTCACAACAATGATTTTACTAGAAATCATTGAACACATGAATAAACCTTCTACTAGTACTAACAATGCAAACTCTTTGGTTTCTGATTATTGGTAGGTTGCGACATATCAATGGCTGAAAATTAAGAGTTCACCGGATTTCACAAATGGCATGACAATAAAACACATATCAAACCATGAATACCTTTGGATTGACTGCACAATTGTTGCGCAACTCTATGGCCGAAGCTGCAAATTCTTTGCCAAAGCGAGTAGTAAAGACAGTCCTTAACTCTTGAAGTTCCGGGAAATCCCCACATCTTGATGCTGCATATAGCAAACCCGAAACTGCCTCTCTCAATTCACCCGGACAAACCCTACAGAAAACACTCAGAAACACCATACACATTCAATTCTCAGAAACCCCAGAACTTTAATTTAGAGAATCCACCAACAAAAGGTGAAAATGAAGATGCATAATCGAACCTCTGATGTTCAATGAGGTCGACCCTTTCAGCCACAATATTGATATAAGTTTCCAGCATATGGTACGCGTCCAACATCTTCTGCTCTTTGATCACATGCTCAACCTGTTGATGACACAGCCATCAGATCCAAATCCATGGGAACAAAATCAACAAAAAATAGAGTCATACCCGAAGCAGAGCAGGGTCATGCTGACCTAGGTGGAGGAGGTTGAGCACATCGGAACGGGCTTGGGTTGATCGGACCTGACGCTGGTTCTTGAGGACGGCCAGACGAGAAATCGATAGGTTCACCACCGCCTTGAATTTGTAGGCTTTGAAGCTCCTCCCCAGCAGAGCATCCAACTTTCTCCCCATAACTGCTCTATGAACAAACAGGAATGGCTCGTCTGTCACTTTACGCGATGACGAAACAGAGAGCCATTTTGTGGTTCGCTTGTCGGCGAAGCCTTTTTCTATTCTCTTATGGAAATTGCTTTGCGCGGGCCCCACATCCTGGGCAAGAGTACAATTGAATTGACTCGCTCCACATTTCTGTGTTGATTCATAATAATGATAGGAGATGCCAAACTTCATATTCATGAACATCATTTTAGTCATAATTGACGATTCTCGATTACTTGTCACTTTGTACATAAAGAATGTGCTCTCTAAGGCTGTAAGAGAGCCCAATTAAACCTTATTTTGGTAAGGCTCGTGAAAAAAATGTTCGAGTTCAGCTCGAAATAAAATAGACAATCTCAAGTCTGAGCTCGGCTCAATTCGGTTCGCTCGAGTTCGTGAACCTATCGAGTTTTAAAATGTCAGGCCCAAGCTCAGGTTGTTTATTAAACGAGATTAATTTTGACCTCGAATTCGGTTCGAGCTCGATTATAACGAAGTTGAACCGAATATTTAATGAGCGAACTCGAACAACACGTTAAAAACTCGGCTCGATTACAACCCCAGTACTCATTCTGTTTTCAGAGGATGAACCTTCTTTTAAATGAGAGTATTTAATTGAGATTTCCTTTTATCATCTGTTGCAATCAACAATGTATTGAACAAAATATATATCATCATAATTCCAAGATTTTGTTACATCTGTTAGTGAATGGCAATCATTGATAGCCAATCACCTGCCTCTGTTCCATTTCTTCGTTGGTGTCGTCGAACTCTTGAATTTCTAGAATTTCCACTCTTCGCTTCATCTTCTTCCTCATCTTTATTGCCACATCTGATGGCCTAAATCTCCCACACACACTGATTCTGCCCTCCTGCTTCTCAATCATGTGTGTCTCTACTTCTGCATCATTCAAAGCAACCATGAATTTAACAAGCTTAATTTACACGCTCTTGTTGGACAATTGGATCCAATCCTTTACTGGTCAAAGCCTCACCTTTCATGCCCAAAACAATCCTCCTTACTTTGTTGCAACAGGCATTGCAGTCTATGTTAATCCTCAGCATCATGCAACAATACTGCAATACATGAATACACAGTACCACCCATTAGTGTTTCATCCTTCATAAAAAAAAACGTTAGGCCCTAGCCGGGTGGACAGGGCCTCTGGAGACTAATCAAGAATTAACCAAATTAGCTGGATGTGACTCTTGCCTTTATACATGAAAAGTTTAAGCTCGGAAACTTGCCTTTGTGGGCGCGTAGTTTGCGACGGAGAGCTTGCCACCCATGAAAGGTTGATGCAATTGCTGAAAGTATATCAAGAAACTAAGAGATATTTATGGAACCTTAAAGGACATTCTTGGCCTTAACTTTCGGGATCCGATTCTACAGAAAGGCAGATGAACAGGGTTTGGCTTGTTATATATGCCTAACCTATCACCATAGAGTAGACTAAGCCTTCAAGTTTCTATAACCATAACATAACACAATGACATGGAGAAGCATTCCTTCATTTTGTGATGCCTACAAACCATCTCTTTCTTTTTTGTGAAGAAAAACCAAAACATTTGACCCGGCAAGCGTATTTGGTCCAAAGCAGCCCTTGCAGTATTCAAAACATTTGTTTCTTTATTTATATTGTTCTGTAATCACAACAGTTTATGGTCTCAAACATTCCCAACATGGCTTCCTTTTTTTTTCTTTTTCTATATTACATATTTCATCAACATAATGCAAAAGTAGAGCAAGTTCTGGTTTATGGAGAAATATCTGTGACTTGCATTCGGCTGAAGGAAGAGCAAAGTATTTGTCTGATAAAAGCAACTTTGCCTGTGTGATTCTTGTACAATATTGCAGCAACTTGCCTTGACCAAGAGGGCTCTTTAACTGCTGAAGAATACCTATAAATGAGTGTCACTTTCTTCTCCAACACATTCACAACCACCGACTCCGTGTCTGCCAAACAAAATTACACTGATTATAACACCTGCAAAAGCTTGTTTGTCCAACTGGTCAAGCACTAGCAAGTTTCTCCACGGATTATTTGAATTGAAACTTGCTAATAGTAAAAAAAACAAGAAAGGCCCACTTTTCCTTGAAAACTAAGATACTAGCAGCAGTTGCAAGCATAACAATGATTCTTAAATGATTGCAAAGATAAACTAAGAAATTAGGATGATGGGTTATGAATTCACCTTTCATCTTTGACATGATCTCAGCCAATCTCTTTTCGCAAACTGCACACTGAACATCTGCTGACAAGATAATTTCCTGCACCTGATCTCAACAAAGACCAACAATAACAAAGACATGAATCTCCCGAAACTTAGACGAGAAAAAAGACGCTGACAGAGAAAGAGTACAAACAAGAGGCAGTGACAAGGATTCAAGAGCGGCGAGGCTAGTTCCAGGTAGCAGCTGCTCTCTGGCTTTCCTCAAACCAACCCTTGATCTCTCCATAATAACCCTGATTTAAGGTAACAGATTCAATCCCATTTTTTCTGAGTATCTATGAAACAGCTCCTTGTGTACCAAAGCTCCTTTGTTATTTATTTTTTACTAATTGCTAAAGAAAATGAGCATCACCTTGTAAAGTTAAAAAAGGCTTTATTGTAAAGTTGAAAAAGATGCTTCGTTCACCATAGGCAGGTCCACATGATGGTTACCGTTATAATAGTATTTGGCATCCAGAGTCATCCTATGGAGCCTAAACACTTTCTTATCCACAATTTGTTTGGGCATTAAATCATGAAATGGAAGTTTATGGAGGTAGGAGTGGATATATGGTATTGATTCACAGCTAATTATGGTTCCGTTGATAGTCCTCAAATTGTCAAATAAAAATGTCACTTTCCCAAATGGTTTTAGTAGACAAATAAAAATAAAGTAGTGGAGTTGCATAGGATCCATATAACCTGCAAGTCCACCATGAGCCAAGTCAAGCATGCTTATGTTTATGTATGTCTTGGCCTAATTTCCAACTCAGCAACTTTGAATAACACAAACATTCTAGAACTCTACTCAGGTTAAACCTACTGCAATATAGAAATGGTCTTCAAAGGCTTATCCTAATCAATTATGAGAAACAGACAGAGTTATGGACACAAGATCAAACAAGCAGTCCAATCAGCACTATATTTAGCATTGAACTAATAAACTCATAGATTTAGACATCATTCTAAAAATTCATGATTAGTCTTTTGTTAATTTTCAATTAATTTCCCAAACAAACAAGGAATAGGCCCATGATCTAAAGGTTTAGCCCAGTGCTATTGAAGCATATGAGTGAGCTGAATCATTGGATCAGTCCATTACTCATAGGAACCAAAAGGCCCAACGGCCAACACTACCACAACCTCAACCTGGACTGGAGGGATGAAAATATGAATTAAACTATTTCACAGGGTGCAGTGAGAAAAGTAAGAGTTTACCTGGGGACAGAAATGAAAATTAATGTGATGGGTGTTGAGGAGTGGCCAAAGTTGCTGGGCGATGTAAACACAGTGTGAGTGTGCGTTAGCTCAAATCCTCCAACCAACCTCTCCTCGTCTTCTCCGCCCACCATCTTCTTCACCTTCTCTATTTCTCTCTCTCACTCACTCACAGATCAACACATTGCTGTTTGTTCGCTTCCCCTCCTCCGCCATGGCCTCCACATTTCTCTCTAGGGCTTCTCTCTCCACCACAATCCCACGCCTCTCTTCCTCCTCCGCCTCCCAGCCACGCCGCCGGCGGGTCTTCACCGTGAAAGCCAAGATCCGCGAGATCTTCATGCCCGCCCTGAGCTCCACCATGACCGAGGGCAAGATCGTATCCTGGGTGAAGTCCGAGGGCGACGTGCTCTCCAAGGGAGAGAGCGTCGTCGTCGTCGAGTCCGACAAGGCCGACATGGACGTCGAGACCTTCTACGACGGAATCCTCGCCGCCATCGTCGTCGGCGAGGGCGAGTCCGCCCCTGTTGGCGCAGCTATTGGGATCTTAGCCGAAACCGAAGCTGAAATTGAGGAGGCCAAGGCCAGAGCCGCCAAGGCTCAGTCTTCTTCTTCTTCATCTCCTGCTCCTCCTCCCACTGCTCCAGAGATGGTTTCTGCGCCTCCTGCTCCAGCTCCTCCTCCGCCTGCTGTTTCCGGCGGGCCGAGGAAGTTTGTGGCGACGCCGTACGCTAAGCAGCTAGCTAAGAAGCACAAGGTCGATATCAAGAAGGTGATCGGGACCGGACCTTTTGGCCGTGTTACAGCTTCTGATGTGGAGGCAGCTGCCGGAATTGCTCCTTCCAAGACCGCGGTGAGCTCCAGTGTTGCTGCTGCTGCTGCACCAACTCCGGCAGCACCAAAACCGAGTGCCTCTCCTGCGGTTGAAATTCCAGGCTCGACGGTTGTTCCCTTCACGACAATGCAAGGGGCTGTTTCCAAGAACATGATGGAGAGTCTTTCCGTGCCAACCTTCCGTGTAGGGTACCCTGTGAAGACCGATGCGCTTGATGCTCTCTACGAGAAGGTTCCTTATTCTATTTGTTAGCCCAATTGGATTGTTCAATTGGCTTTGGTTGTGCTGAATGTTTTGCATTTCTGTTTGATGAATTCAGGTGAAGCCTAAGGGTGTCACCATGACTGCATTGCTGGCCAAGGCTGCCGCTATGGCACTTGCTCAGCACCCTGTTGTTAATTCTAGCTGTAGAGATGGCAAGAGCTTTACCTATAACAGCAGCATAAACATTGCCGTTGCTGTGGCGATTAATGGTGGCTTGATAACTCCTGTACTTCAGGATGCGGATAAGGTATGCCATCTATCAACTGGAAACCAACTATTGTTTACTCGTTTTCTTGCTACGTTTTATGGTTCATGTATTTAGTAGCTTGTTTCCTTTGAGACAGTTGGATCTGTATCTCTTATCTCAAAAATGGAAGGAGCTTGTAGAAAAAGCTAGAAGCAAGCAACTTCAGCCCCACGAGTACAATTCAGGTTTTGGGTCATTGAACTTTGATGACCACATTTATGTTTTTGTTTCTTTAAGAGACTGCTATTTGAGATTTGTTTGTTTAATCTGTTGGCTTAACTAGATTGTTTCTCATGGTACCTGCAGGAACTTTCACTCTGTCCAATTTGGGAATGTTTGGAGTGGACAGGTTTGATGCTATTCTACCTCCAGGCCAGGTGAGAAATGAAGATTTGGTCTTATGTGAGGTTATTTTGTTCCCTTCGATTTGTCAGTTTACTAAAATCTAATATAACATCCAGGGGGCTATCATGGCGGTTGGGGCTTCCAAGCCAACTGTTGTAGCTGATGCTGATGGATTCTTCAGTGTCCAAAGCAAAATGCTGGTGAGTGCAATTGCTTTTTGATGTCTAAATTGTAGCTATCAACTTATCATGCTCACAAGTCTTTTTTTTATCAGAAAGCTAAATTAGGACTGTAGGTATTGCTTATATCCCATAAACCATGTCTTTTAGGCCTAATGGTCAGGGTTCAATCTGTTAGGTGGTGTGGCTGAGCAAAAACACGTCTTTTGATGGTGTAGAGAATTATGAGTGGATATTATGCAGATAATATGTAAATGTGTGCATCATGACTAGCCGAAACTTTGCAAGTTGAGTTAAATCCATTGAATTTATATCTAACAATCTAACAGTAACAAGTTACCATGCATGGTCTTTATAGGATAGAATTTCTATGCTCCATATTTGTAGTCATATGACTTGGATCCAATGGCCAGACTAAATGCATTGAAGAAATAGAACACCTTGTTTTCATCATATTACACTTGAGGAACCATTTACTTTCTCAAATTTATCAGATATCATGAATCATGACTTGTTTGTTTGGAAAATTCCTCGTGCAGTAGATATCTCTTGGAGGGTCTAGTGTTTCGTAGGGTTCATGAGCAGATTCACTAGATTATATATGGACTGAGTTTGGCGGCCTTTTCATTTTTAGCATTTTAATGACTTCATTAACTGCCATTAAAGTCCATCTGATAATTACTCATATGAAATGCACAAGGAAGTTTTTGGATTCCATTGGAAAGTAAATTGCATTTTTGAGGGAGTAATAAGCATCAGATCCTAGGTTGTATTAGCAATGACAGCATATAGAACTATAGAAGGCAACAAAATGACATGCTTTAAGACTCATTATATTATTAATTACCCATAGGAACTGATAAGAAGCGCATAACAGGATTCAACAACCCAATGCAAACTTCAAACCTGAAGGCTTGTCAGCATAAGAATAGATAATTATTATACTGATTCCATTAATTGCAGTTCATTTATTGAATTCAGGAAACTACATTCATTGAAATATATACTTGCATAGATGAATATCAAATCGATCTCAGTTTATGTTTATAAATTTAAACTTCAGATACTTGCATAGATGAGCTGAATATATTTGTTGCACGTGTTCTATCACTCCGTATAAAATTAGATAGAGGTTTTGCTGCCAATCAGCTCTCATTTCTTGATATCTGCATGGAAAAATTCATAATCCATGGGAGAAATGGAAAAATGATTTGTAGGTAGAGTGACTGCTGACTATCTCAATTGGCATTAACTTTATTCAAATTTCAAAGGTATAGAAGCAAAAACCTTAGTGTTGAGTATAATTAGTTTCATTATTGAATTTTTTTTCTTCAGTGATCCACAATGCAGAGGATACGTGTCAAAATTTTATTAGTTTTGTCTTTTGAGAGTACCATTTCCCTTGAGATTCAGATTATATCTAGGCTACACCAGTTCAGGGAAGTAGTATTGCATGAGATTTCGATTTATATATATATATCTTGAAGAATTGGGACTGACAAAGAAAACAACAAACAATAAATAAAACTACCCTACTCAATTTTACTCCCTGCCTCTGGCAATAGACGTCTTATGTGGACAATGCTGAAACCCATTGAATGGAGGTTCCCAAGCACAACCACATAGTACTTCCCTTCAAATTGTATTTTATTTCGCGAAATATGGTCTTGCTTCCATGACCCTGACATAGTGCATGAAACATTTTTCAGGTGAATGTCACAGCTGATCACCGAATCGTCTATGGTGCTGACTTGGCTGCCTTCCTCCAAACCTTCTCAAAGATCATTGAGAACCCCGAGAGCCTGACATTGTAGAGACAATATTACACATCCATTGAACCGAGTGAGTCTGGCAAAAGAACCTGGCTTGCAGTGATACTTGTGCCAAAAAATGCTGTCTTGTACTTCATTTGTTTTGATATTCCAAGTTTTCACAAGCATCATCACATACTGTTGAGCTGGTTTTGTAAGAAACTGCTGTTTGAGGTATTAATTTGTAGAACCAAGGGATTTTGATTTGTTGAATGCCAGTGTTGGAAACTGATATATCCATGTCTCAACTGTGATCCAAGATTGTTTTCGATCAAACAGCCAACTTACAACATGCCATTCATATATAATCGTATGTATAACAGTATAAGAGTTTGGTGTAATTTGACGCATAAATTGAAATATTGTATAAAAAAAGGTATGATTTCCTAAATATACAGTGAAGGGTATATATATATGTTGGATATTGACTATTCTAAGGCCTAAGTCATCAATATTGTAAATCAATCAAAATATAAATATACAGTTTCCCTATACAATCTGCACATAGCCTAAAAATTCAAAATCTGCTGCTTCATTTTGGTTAGAAGAAAGTGTGATAAGCTGGTTGTAGAGTTAAAATCAGAAACTCCATTTCCACAAGCGATGAGAAGTCACCAGTCTCAGGGAATGTTCCTGGAGGTGTATAGTTTATCAATGTAGTGTACAATTGGCACCACTGCTGCTTCGATGTACCTTCTCATTTTCTTGTCTGCTGTCTGTTCTGCAATAACATGAATGGTAATAGATTAATAAAAATATCCAGTTTCATAAAACTCTTTCATTCAATGATAGGACCAGTCTCGTGTTAAGCGTGGAGGGAAGAGTGTACATTCCAGCAGGCTCCATAATGCCTCTTAGTTTCTTGATATACTTTCAGCAATTGCATCAACCTTTCATGGCTGGCAAGCTCTCCGCTGCAAACTACGCTTCAACAAAGGCAAGTTTCCGATCTTAAACTTTTCATGCGTAAAGAAAACAACCAGTTCAGGGAAGTAGTATTGAATGAGATTTCGATTTATTTATATATATCTTGAAGAATTAGGACTGACAAAGAAAGCAACCATACAATGTATAAAACTACCTTACTCAATTTTACTACCTGCCTGCCACTGACAATAGACGTGTTATGTGGACAAAGCTGAAACCCATTGAATGTAGGTTCCTAAGCACGGCCCCCTAGTACTTCCCTTCAAATTATAGTCAAGTAAACATGACAAGTTCTCAATTGTTCCATGGATACATTCTATTTTGTGAAATATGGTATTTGCTTCCATGAACCTGACATAGTGCATAAAACATCTTTCAGGTGAATGTTACAGCTGATCACCGAATCGTCTATGGTGCAGACTTGGCTACCTTCCTCCAAACCTTCTCGAAGATCATTGAGAATCCCGGCAGCCTGACATTGTAGATACATTTACATATCCATTGAACCGAGTGAGCCTGGCAAAAGAACCAGGTTTGCAGTGATACTTGCCAAGAATATGCTGTCTTGTACTTCATTTGTTTCAATATTCCAAGTTTTCACAGGCATCATCACATACTGTTGAGCTGGTTTTGTAAGAAACTGCTATTTGAGGTATTAATTTGTAGAACCAAGGGATTTTGATTTGTTGAATGCCAGTGTTGAAACTGATATATCGATGTCTCAACTGTGATCCAAGATCTTCATTCCGGCTGATCCAACTTACAACATAGCATTCATACATAAGTGTGTATAATAGTGAGGTTTAATTTGACCCATAAATTGAAATATTGTATAAAACAAAAGTATGATTCCCTAAATACACAGTGAAGGGTATGTATATGTTGGATATTGACTGTTCTAAGGCCTAAGTCATAAATATTTTAAACCAATCAAAATATAAATATACAGTATCCCTATACAATCTGCACATGGCCTAAAATTTGAAAATCTGCTGCTTCATTTTGCTTAGAGGAAAATGTGAGAAGTTGGGTATAGAGTTAAAATCAGAAACTCCATTTCCACAAGTGATGAGAAGTCACCAGTCCAAGGGGATGCTCCTGGAGGTGTATAGTTTATCAATGTACTGTACAATCGGCACCACTGCTTCGATGTACCTCCTCATTTTCTTGTCCGCTGTCTGTTCTGCAATAACATAATCGATAATAGATTGAGAAAATATCCAGTTGGACTAAACTCATTCGTTCAATATGACATGAAGTTAGGATTATAAATCTACCAGTCTCGTTGAGTCTGATGAGAAGTTGTTCCCTCGAGGGAAGAGTGTACATTCCAGCAGATACCGCGGTCCTTACTGTCCATGTGTGGAACGGTGCACACACTTGTGTATAGGCTGTTGATGCCACATCCCGTAAAGAGGCATCGCTGTAAATTAAGCAACAATAGTTTTAGGGGCAGAAACAATCAAATAATGTTTTCTTAAATGCCATTTTGAAAGAGCCCTAATACATACTAATTCATGTACGAGGCAATCAATAAACCTTCTGCCCGAGTTTGAAAGCAACTACATTGTTTGATATGACACTTTTGCAAAAGGGTGGTGTGTAACATTTATACCATTTTCAATTTGAAGAAATGGGACATACTCGCATGAGATGAATTGTTGAAACAAGGCCCTCATGAGGTCCATGCCCTGCCTGATCCGGCGTAGGTTTCTGGAATGGCTTCCGGGCGTCCTCACCGTGTTATTCTTCATATTGTGATCCAGTAAATCCCCTAACGTTTCAAAGTTCTTTGAAGCTTCCTCGAGATCACGCAACTGATCAAAAATAACCAAATGATCAAAAATGAAAAATCGTTATGGATAAAATAATCTTAAGAAGTCTTAATAATCTTAGCATAATCGAGCTCAAATCTTAATACACAACTTGCCGATCAAAATGAAAAACAAAAATTGCAACGAGGAAGAAAGGAACCTTGGTGATGAACTCAGACTCGGCGAACTTGAAGGCGAGGCCGAGGCAGCCGAAGAGGACGGGGACGAAGGAGCAGGCGCGGCAGAAGGTGTCGAGGTTGAGCGGCTGGTCTTCGCCGCCGGCCTTTGATTTGAGGAGGCTCCTGATGTTCTCGAATGCCTCCACTATGTCCGCAAGAGGCATTGCGGCGGCATCGCCACCACCGGCCGTGGTGGCGACGCCGGCTTTCGCGTCTCCCATATTGTTGTTGTTGTCGTGGGTGGGTGAAGATTATAATGGAGTGTTTTTAGGGATTAGACAATTGAATTGAAATCAACTCAAATAGACGAGAGAGAATCACAAGGCACGCATAGCTAAACCCGGTACGTACTGCTTCGACGTGTACGATGTCCGTTGGCGTTTCGAGAATTAGCGTTAGCTATGTGTGCGGTCCGCCCCCGGCATTGACGGCCACAGACTCTTCTGTCTTTGACTTGTCGTCACATTATTGGACTGGATCAGGCCAGGCCGTGTAAAGGCCCATATGAGTGCGGTCAATACATTAATTAACTAAAATCAAATACAATCTTGCTATACCATAAGAATGTTGTTAGTAGATCGGCGCCATATTTATGATAATTATTATGAGTTGAGCAAAGTGTTGAGACCATCATTTCAAATACTCTTTTACTCAATTTATAAATATTCATCTAGTGTATTTCTTAATGTCAATCATAAGTAGTCATTCACATATGAGACACCATGGAAGTCTTATATAACAATTAATGAAGAATTGCACCATCTGGACCATTTCTCCTCTCCCATTTCTTATGCTTTTGTATCAATGTTATTTAAATAAAGACTCTGCTTGGTTAATTTCAATTTTAATTGATGCTCATACATAACATTCATAACACGTGTAAGGTCTAATGCTAGAAATTTTCAAAAAAAAATACTAAAATAGTATATACTTGTATTACTTTGAATAATATGACTAGAAAAAGTCCAATCCAAAATGGGACGTGAATTCATTTCTCTCTTGTCCTTGAAAGTAAAATCTAGTTCTAAATTATTGGCACATTTGTACATACTTATACTAGGCAACTACTTCCCCCAATGTACATCTAAATTACCCTTGTATAAAAATATAGGGAATTGCTGTAATATATATTTGTGCAACAGATCTTGCTTCCACGCTATACCCGATTCTGAAGTTCAATTGCACCATCTTCTTTGTCACCATTCACATTCTTCATCTGTACCGGCTTCAAAGTGTAGTATTTCATGCAAATCAAGTAGTAAACAAAATTGACCACCTGCAGGGCGGTGATGAGCCAGTAAAAATACTCCAGCCTCCCCTCGTTCAGGTCACTGTCCGGCAGCCAGTTGGACCCGTCCGGCCCGGCGCTGTACCTGTGCACCAACGAAACCAGGAGGGTACTGACGTAATTCCCCATCGATATCGCGAGCCAGAACAGCGCCATGGCGGTGCTCCTCATGCTCTCGGGCGCCTGGTCGTAGAAGAACTCCAGGTGCCCGATCGACATGAACGCCTCAGCCATCCCGTGAAGCCCGTACTGCGGCACCAGCCAGAACACCGAGACCGGGACGGAGGAGGAGGCGCCCCTCTTGCGCTTGATCTCGACGAAGCCGGCCACGAGGGTGGCGAGGATGGAGATGAGGAAGCCGACGGCCATGCGGTGGAGGAAGGAGATGCCGCGGTCGAGGAGGGTGAGGCGGCGGGCGAGGGGGACGAGGAGGCGGTCGTAGAGGGCGATGGTGAGGAGCATGGTGGCGTAGGTGAAGACGGTCATGGAACCGGCTGGGATCTCGAAAGATCTGGACAGGTGGCGGTTCATTGTTTTGGCCTGCTGCAGAGAGAACGTGTTCTGTTGGGCGTAGGCGGTGATGAGAAGGATCGCAGCCGCCCAGATGGGACCCATTCGGATCACCGACTTAAGCTCCTCCACTCGGTGGACAGTGTTCACTCTCCACGGCTTCGGATCTCCACCCTCCTCCGATTCCGTTAATATCGCCGCCTTATCAAGGAACCTAATACATAACCCATTACATTTTCTAAAAAAAAATTCATCGGAACAAGAAGAGAAAATTGTAAAAGTAAATTCATGAGTTATTCAAATTTTGCAAATTAAAATACAAGTGAACTTAATTTTTGCAAAAAAAACAGTGAATTTATCCTCTCCTTTTTCTTCAAAATGTGTATATTTATAAAAAAATAATAAAAATGTCTTTAAAATTAACTCGTTTTAAATGAAAATAGGAAGATAATATTTACAACTCGACTTTGTCAATTTTTCTCATTACTTCTAAATCTAAAGTTTCACATAATGACATTAATTACGAACAAGAGATTAAGGTGGACGAATTTGAGTTGAATAAATATTTTTCTATTCAAGTTTTAAAAAATTAATTTTAAAAGGTGTTTTTGTCATTTTAAAAAAACACAAATCTACTAAAAATTGAAAAAATTTACAGCAACATTTTACAATTCACCCTAAAAAAAAAAACTAGATTTAAGTTAACGAAAGACCTCATTTGCTTGGTGTGGATGAGGTTGCCTCCCATGGAAATTCCAGCGTCCCACTCCCAGTTATGGTACAGCATCTTCGGATCCGAAACCGGGGCAAGCTTCCTCTTCTTGTAGGCAGCAACTAACACCTGCAGCAGCCGGGTAAACGGGCTGCCATCGGGTTCCAATTTCCGATACAGCGGGTAACCGACTAGCAGCGCCACCACCGAAAGCGCCATGGCCACGGTGGGAATCCCCAGTCCCCATCCCCACCCGACATTATCTTGAACGTACACTAGAACGGTGACAGCCACCAACATGGACACCCCCATCGTGAAGTAGTACCAGTTGAAGTACTTCCACGTCCGGGTGGACTGCTTCGGGTCCGACTCGTCGAACTGGTCCGCCCCAAATGCCACCACGCAGGGCCGGATCCCGCCCGCCCCGATGGCCCCCAGCAGCAGTGATATGTACAAAATTGCCAGCTGGCCACCGTTGGCCTGCTGGCATGGGCTGTCGCCGCCTTGGCACGGTGGGGGCCTCAGCTGTGGGAGTACTGCCGACACCGTCAAGCCACTCATTCCCTGATGAATTAAAAACACATCTGATTGAATTAAATACACGAGTTCCTGATAAAAAAGAAAATATATTATTGATTAAGAACATACTATGGTGTAAACAATGGAAGCAATGGTGACGGTCCAGAAGCGGCCAGCGAAAGAGTCGGCGATGAAGGCCCCGATGAGGGGAGTGAAGCTAGAAACTCCGCCGAAGTTGGTGACAGTGTTAGCTGCTTGAGTGAGGGGCATATGGAGCTGTGTCGTTAAGTAGCTAATCATGTTTGCGTTAAATCCTACCACTGCAAGCTTCTCGCACACCTCATTCCCTATAGATCCAAATAAAACACGTTAATGTTAAAACTCGACTCACCTGAAAACTCAAACAGAACACATGGAAATTAACTTGTTATGAACTAATAGAACAAAATAGAAGTAGTTTTGAAATTAATCACCCAAGATGGAAGGCATGGTGATCATTCCGCCGAGTTTCTTGATCTTGATCTTGGGATGGCCATGGATAGGCTTCTGTGCTTCGGTCTCCTCCATTTGGATGTTAGCGTGTTAAGATAATAATCAATCAATGTGGACTGTGTGTATGGCTGAAGTTGTTTGTTTGTCTGCTCAAGAACTCACTTTATAGAACCAGCCAATTGCTTGGGTTTTTTTAAACTAATTTTCGGAACCCAAATAAAATATTATTCAGTAACCAGTAACCATACACACACAATAATGAAATTGAAACTGACAAAGAATTTTGTACTAATTAGGAAATATAATTTAAGAAATATATATATATACACGCATATGTATAATTAATGTTTGGCCAATGGATTTTTCTTCATTGTTGTAGATAAGCTTCTTCAAAAAAACGAATAAGGAAAATTCAAGCTAATTTTGGACAAGAATAATATATAAACTGTTAAAGATTTTTTAGAAATTACTATCAAATAAATCCGTATTTTAAAAATTATATATTAAAGCAGAATATTCTCAAAATTGCTACAAATAAGATTCTTCTACCGAAAAAAAAATCAATCAAATATGTGTTGAAAGTGGAAGATTGCAGCTTTAATTTGGGAATAAATTTCAGATCAACCAGCATCCTTGTAAAAATGGTATTATGATAAAGTTAGTTAATTGGTTTAGCAATTTAGGGATCATGGGTAGTCTCAACTTAATGAACATAAATTCAGTCCATTAGTTCATGGTAATATGATATTATGATTATGATAAATTAAGGTTGTTACAAATGAGGTGGAGAAATTTGGTGGTGGGCGGATTGAGTGCAAAATTTGAGTTGGATGTTATTTTGATGGTTGTGGCTTGCTAGTAAGTAATGATAGGGTGTTTAGAAGTTTGGTAATGTCTTTTAGAGGAGGTGGTGTGGTTTGGCATTTTCTATGCTTGCTTTGGATGGTGGTCCCTTTAATAATGTTTCCTTCATGGCTTCAATAGTGGATTCTTTTGATGTTGTGCTTGGTGAGTTTGGCCGAATAGTGCTTTAGTTTTTGTTCATCTCATAGTTGGAGCTGCAATTACGTGAGCGTAACACCTGGTAGCACGCGCTGACTTAATGCTAACGTGGCAGGCTAAAAAAAAAATTCCTTCCAATCCCTCGTTACATCATTCTCCCGACAGGTAACATTTTTCTCTCTATGTTATAGAATGGAATCCGCCTCTGCCACATAACGTCATTGCGTTAGTTCTCATGATTCTCGCACAATTTTTTATTCTCACCAGAATGCATCTCTTGTTAGTTCTTTGTTGATTTTTGTTTTCTTGGCTTGTTGATGTCTATTTGCTTGCTCCTTGATTTCGGTATGTCATTAATAAGTTTCTTTTCTGGTTGATCAAAACAAATTTAAGTTTAAAAATATATCAATCCTTAATTTTTCAATTTCTCTATTATGTCAAAAACACGATATTTGAAGAAAAAATATTTAAGAATATATTTTAAAGTAATTTAGATGCATGAGAAAACTATAAATTTAGAAAATATACATGTGGCTTGAAAAGTTTAGAAAACTATACTCTCACATGCTTGGTTATTTATACAGGTGACCTTGGGAGACGGTGATCCATAGGTAGAAGAGTGACTTGAATAATTTACTGTTAAACCAGACTCTTCAGGCCTCTCAGCTTCATATGATCTCCAAAATTAACGTGCTTGTAGGTAACACCAATCATCTTCTTCTCAGCTGACCATAATTTTCTCTATGGTCGGCTCATCCATAAAGGAAATTAAGCACTTTCTTAGATCACCTGAAGAAAACTTCATATAATAAAAAAATGGCCCAAAATATGACTAAATGATGTAAGTATTATGCTCAATTTAAAAACCAATGTCCAAAACAATATTCATCTATAACTTAAAGTTTTTTGGACCACACAGATCTTGCGTTGGTCCAAAAGCCTCTAAACAACAAAGAATATGCACTAACTCCATCATCTCAAGGCAGTGGCGCTAACCGATTTAGGCAAGGCCTCGACTATTCCACTTACAATTCTACCGCCAAGGTTTTGTCTTCTCTACTTACGATTTTCATATGTTTTTTTGTGACTTGTGAGTTTCTCAATGGTTTAAAAATTCTGAAAGTCAAGTTTAGTGAATGTCTTCCTTGTTATACACCAGTGTTACAAACGGTGATTAAATTCACTTCACAAATTTATTTTCATATGTTGGCTATATTCAAATTTTGTTGTTTTCGAGTAGTTTTTGTTGCCTCCGTTGAAACTTAGATCACTATAAATATTTTTTCAAACACACCATAAATCATATAGTCGATATTAATGATCGTATCTTCTATCTTATTAAAATATAAGAATAAAAACATGGAGAATTTCGTATGAAATGTATGTGTGTAAAAGTATGAAATGAAACGTATAACTAAATAAATGAAAACTAAGTTCGTAAAATGAAACTCATATTATAAATAAATGAAAACAAGGGTTTTACAAAAATGAAAACATCAATGATTCACGTGAACATGTGTAAATGTATAAAATGGAATCAAGTATTCATAAAAATAAAATCATGTAAGTTTGTAAAGTGAATCTTCAAGCACCTTAAAGGGTACATTTGGCGTTGATCTCGTTTATGGAGGTGATGTAGAGTGTTTGGTTGCGTGATATTCTGACTTCATTTTTACATAAACTTACTGTCCACAATAATTACATGTGCTAGATCTAGCCTAGAGCATATTATTAATATCATACCGTTTTCTCTAATTATTTTTAAATTTACTTCACCCAAATAATATGTTGGGTCTCGAATTCTATTCTAAAGTCAGAGATCGACAATCAATCACTAGGTCATGCTCAAGCGGGTACCTTCTTATTACAATAGTGTAATGTAAGGAACTCAATGCATATACTCCTTCATTTCAACAGAATTAGGCAATGTTCTAAAAAAACGTTAGGCATTAATCAGACGGAATGAAGTTTATGAAGACTAATCAGAGATTAATCAAATATAAATTTGATTTAGAGATTAATCGAGAATCAATAGAAAACTAATCGGCAACTAGTCGGGGATCGATTAATCGGGGACTAACTAGAAAGACTGTGATTTTTGTACACTGAATTTAAGTTTATGTACGGTAAACAAATTAATGTTAACATGATTTGAAAAATTCTATCGATTTGGATATAGCCTTTTGGTGATAAGAAAAGTTTATTCTAAATTTTATCCTTGCACATCTTCTTTTCTATGTTTTTTTCCCGGACCTAAATGTTTCATCTCATATTTAGTACTTCTAAACCATGGACAACGTTTCATCCACGTATATGACCCATTTTCGCGCACACAAAAATTATATGAACTTCTATTATAACCTATCTAAACTATGTAGTTGTCATATAGTTCTTGTAGCGTAACCGCAAAAGTTGTTTAGTTTTACATAATTGTGTAACATTTTTAGCTCTCCATATAAGAAGGTTATCTTCATATCCAACTACTCAAACTTTAGATTCTAATGTGTCACTAGTGCTAGCATCACCCTGGTAATATAATGTATTGCCACATGAGATATGATCTTTAACTTGTTATAATCTACCATCTTTCTAGTGGAAGTATGTGTATCCCTCTGACAACTAATCCAACTTTAGACTCAATGCTCTAAATGTGTACAATTCTTTCTCCTTTTGCAAGTAATCGTCTTCCTCTTTCAAGGCCCCCACACGAGATCCTAAATATTGCTCTTCTAGAGTTATTCGTTTCGTTTTCAATTGCAACAAGCCAATGTGCAAACTCAATACATGTAATTTTTTCCTTATTGGTAGACGACTCAAAGATGCAACTCCTCATCAACCTTGGCTTCCGAGAATTCGGCATCGCAAGGAGATCCTAAGCCAAAATTTGTTGATTGTCAAATGATACTAAAAACCCATTAATTATGAAATGTCTGATATATATACATATATATACAACCTCTCATAGGCAGGAGGAGCCAGCAAAACACAAACTCAAAGTCATCGACTTTATAACTAAAATGTCAACTTTATTAGTTGAGTGAGACTCCCATAATCTCTGTGTACGACTCTTTATCGGCCAACAAACACAAACCCAAATTGATCGACCCTACAACTAAAATATCATCTTTGTTAGTTGGTAGAGACTCCCATAATCTCAGTGTTTGACTCCCAAACGAATTGTACTTATGGAGAAGAGAGCAAATAAATAAAGATTCTGAAAATGTGAGCAAAAAGATGAGAAGAAGCAGACAGAAGAAGAGATGTGAGTGTATGTTGATTATCATACATGAAATTAGAATCTCATTAGTCGTCAAAATTAAGATAATCTTAATAGAGAAAATGTATGCATTTATCAGGCAATCATTGTATGAAGTGTAGTCAAAACAGTCACGTAAGAGTATCAATAATTCATAGATGGATCGGATGGTCCTCCCTAACCCTACCCCATAAGGTTATAAGCATTGTCTGTTGGTCTCCTCTTCTGTGGACCCCCTCAATATAGGCCCTCCCCGTCCCCGATACTGTTATCACATGGCCTGTTATTGATGATACAATCTACAAATTCAAGAATGTTTTAATCGAATAAAAAAAGAAAAGGTCACGGACCAGAAACTGCTGTGCTATACATTTTCACTTGTAAGCACAAACTACACATGTCATTGCTAACTTAATATTGAAAGATGCAGAGGCATATATGGGCTTGAAATTAATGAAGTTTGATTGTATTTTAACATTCTTTGTTTACTAATGATCAAACTCCAAACAAGTTTGAGAAATCAGTGACCATACATGAAGAAAGGCAAATTTCTGTTTGGAGAAATTCAACATCATAAAGCTTTCTACTTACGTAATCGAACTAATTTCTGTTCTTACTTAATCCTCAAACTCGTGCATATGATCCAAGAGATAGTTAGCGGCCAGCTCCTCATTCTTGTTACAGGCAAAGAATACCTCCAAAACAAGTGCTCTATCAAAGCCCATAGCCTCCAACTGAAAAACCAACAAATAAATAGATAACTACCGTCAATATTCAAAATGCCAGAACTATTGCTTTCACCCAACTCCCAGTTGAATAATCATGTGCTAACACCATCCCCATTTCATTTCAGATCATCCAGTTTTAGGAGGTGAGACACACATTGCAGGAGTATAAAAGATTTGCACTTCTAAGTTCATATAATTATGGCATCAGCCGAGTTCACATGATGAAGGCATATCGATCAAGTTCATATAATAAATGAATATTAACCACTAATTCCAAAATAAAGCTCCACATACACATTCTAGATAACACACAAATTAGGGAACTTACACGTTCTATAGCTTCACGCTCCTCGGGAGTGACAGTTACAGACTGTGGCATTTGTGCAGCAGCAAGTCTTCCCAGAACATTCCTATTAAAACATTACCAGCGGCAACAGTGATCGACTGTAAACATCCATACTTAGCCAAGTACATAATCAATAAAATAGACACTCACCCCTCTCCTCCTTCAACAGGATCGTTGATCAAACGTAAGAAGTCAGCCTGATGCTCTTGAATAAGGCTCATTAGCTGAGGATTTTGTTTCCCCAACTCTTGAAGCATTGGCTGCCAATAAGAACAAAATGAGACACAGAATGATCCATGAACCAAGTGAATATGAAGTTACAAAGAACCTGCAATATTTGTGGATTAGCTTGAACCATAGCTCGCAAGGCCTGGAACTGAAATAAGAACATGAATAAGATTTAAAAATCCGTAAGAGCATTTGACTGTATATCAAACATAGATCCACTGACACAAACCTGTTGACTGTTACGTAGAAAATCAAGGTTGCCAGCACCGCCAGCAGCTGCTCCCATGTTGGGAAGGCCCTGTTGCCAATGTATAGACATCCATAAACCAAATAATCTATCATAACTAATCAGTGGTTAGTGCAAAGTAGGTACCTGGGGAAAGAGGTCTAAAGGATTTGCGTTAGGTCCCGCAGATGAATTAACAGCAGGTTGGGCAGGCAGTGTGGGCTGCGCTTGAAGATTTGCAGCTTGTCCGCTGGCAGGGACTTGAGCCACAGGTGGAATCTCAGCTTGCTCTGGAATACCCTGATATTAATTATAACAAAGAAAATAAAATAAACATTGTCAGGCCGATGAACATGTGTTGCGGTAAACTCAAATATGGAAACAATAAATAATAACAAGGCTAAGACCGCAGATATAATTTTATAGTGGCTCATTCATGCCAACAAACCAAATATAGCATATAAACAAGCAGAAACAACCAAAATAAAAGCAAATGTAACTAAGCAATCCTGTTTTATTGGTACAACATAACCTAAGATGTACCTAACCACACAACATAATTCACACCTGGCATAAGACCAAGAGAGAATGGTTAAATGATGCACAAAAACCAATCAAGCAAAGACTGTCTCTTCACTCTGATTATTACTTCTTCATCTTTCAACGAAGATGAGTGATCATAAACAGACTGAGTGATAATTATTTACTAAAACTCAGTCTATGAATTGGTCTTAATACACACTTTCCAAAGATGAAAATATACAGAAAGTATCCACAGCAAAAGTGAAGTTCAATAACAAGACATGCACAATGCCATTGGACTAATTTCAGTAATTTTATGTGCATTAAGACTGACCATTTGTTCACTTCAAATACAAAATCCAAACCAATTCAAATAACAGGTTTCCAATATAAATAGTAAATGAGCTATAAAAAAACCACAAGGCGCATTTCAATTTCATTTCCAGGCAAACTATGAGTACAAGACAATCAAACATGAAGATGCACATACCGAATATAAGTAGTCCACAGCTCTCTCTGGGTTGTTGAAAGCAGCACGAAGAGCTCGTAGAACAGTTTCCCTATCCCATGTCCCTCCACCCATATCAAGGATTTGCTGGATTGTTTCTTCCAAGTTATTCCCTGCAACAAGATTAGATGCTGCCTGGCCATAAACATCAGATTGGGGCCTGTTTCAACAAACATCAATAAATATTTAAAAGAGGAAAAAACATATCATGAGCACCAGTTTAAAATAGAAACTTGGGAGTAAAACGCATACACTGCAGTGGCTGGAGCAGGAGCAGGTCTGCATCAGGGAAGAAATATAAACATAACACATAAGTAAGAGAGATTATATATTCTGCAATTAAAGTTCTGCAACAATGAAAGATTAAGGCTCACGGTGCTGAGGTTGCCAAAGGTGCCTGGGGTGTTGTTGATGATGGAGGTGGAGAAGGGGCAGGTGCATTAATCTGTGGAGCCTAGATAAAAATGATTTTATCAAACCTTAGCATATAACTCATAGAAATTACTGGGGTGGAGACACGTGGTCCAAGGCAATAACAAAAGGATCACTCAAATATGTAAGCAGTTGGCCTCAAGATAAATCATGAGTGAATGTAGCAATCAACACATTTGCATATGCTTTCTAGTGAGTATTTTTAACAGGTCTTCTATTATATAAGCATTTTCAAACAGTTGACTTGAACTAACAGGTAAAATTTTATGCAATAAAGCATAGATGCCCGCTGCATCTTCAACAGCTCATGAGGATAAAAAGTATATATGCTTTTGACAAAATATGCCGAAAGTAGCTTGAGCTTACACAAAAAACCTCTACCTTTGACAGGTTAAGAAATTATGTCACTCACTCTCTGAGAACAGTCTGAGATTGAAAAAACTTTCCCATTATATGTTTCTAACTTGACCTAACACAATATTGATGGCTACAGGTTTTCTGATTTTCCAGTCAATAATAACTGTTGCATAATAGACCAATGACAGCCATATTAAAGAGGAGGTGGTGACAATAGCGGCCTACTAATATCTACACGTGCTGAAATGATACAGAATGATGTATATTCGACACCAGCACAATCAAATCCGTAAAATATTTCTCTACCTTAGTGGTAGGAGCAGTTGATGTTGTTGAGCCCTCGCCAGATGAACTCTTATTCTAGCATGATGTATGAAAGAGAAATTAGTTGAAAAGAATTAAATACAAGTAAGACTTTGTCAATGGTCCCAGAATAATATAATAAGTATCACCACTGGTTTACTCTTTTTGTATGTTAAAAATTTAATTGAGGGATAAATGTACACAATTTGGCTATGGAGTTTTCATGATATACACAATAAGGAAATAAAGCATTCTAGCAGCACCTATAGACAAGATATCAAAAAAAACTCAGTAACGACAAAAATTTCCACTAATCTTTTAGTCCAGAACCATCAAGAAGCTATCTACCTTTATGAAACCACACCTCTGATCCCCTATATCATCATTTCAACAAGTTCCTATTGTTTAAATAATTAAAACCCTCCATGCACAACACCACCAAAACTGTTAAAAATATCACAATGTAATATGGAAAGGTTGGAAATTTTCTTTACACTGTTTTCCATTATATTTGACTCGTTATGCGTTTTAAATTTGAAGGTAATTGTTGCAGTTGAATCTGATAACCTAACACTTGAAACTCTGGAACATATAAAATAGAGTAACCCTAAGGAAGTCTCCAGAAAGCAAAACCATATGAAATAACATTTCAGAATCCTGTAGAAGATTTCAAACATCAAGTTTCAACATTACCTTTGACACCATGACCACTACAAAACTATTTTCGGCAACTTTGTTTTCTTCTATGGTTGTTCCATCCTTAAGGACTTTTCCCTGGTGAATAAGCATGAGTGAAGAGGCTGAATAAGTGTCCGCTCCTTGAGCAGCTTCTATAGTTTTCTTCACATCAGCTACCTGAAATGAGCAGCCATGATTTTGCGCTATAATGTAAATGGACAATCAATAAAGTATAACTTGCAATTCACATACATATTAGTTCATAAATAGAATAAAGAAATATTGCAAACCATGTACGTAACATAGAAGGGAATATAATGAAATTAGTCATTTAAAATTCAAAACGGAACAACAAATAGGAATTAAATCCCAGAAAGAAAGAGAAACAGATATATGATTGATCGTTGATCACACGTCATCACATGTTGTGAGTACTGATAATTTGATCCAGATGTTCCGCATGTACAAGATAGGTGGGTGGATTTTGAATTCAACACACATCTGAGTGTTATATTTTGAAATTACCCAGTTTTCAACCATAGAGGTTTACAAATTAAAAAATCAAAGGCACTGGTCCAACATTTGTCAAGTAGTAATCCTAATATTCATTGATGTGCAACTTCCATTATTTAGGTTCCACAGTGAGACAAAGGCATTGGATGGGACAGACACTCCTATAACAACTACACAATGTATACAATTGTGTATCAACAAGACCAATTTATGTAAGGTAGCAACTATAAATAATAGACTCTACACATGGTCCCTTATCAAACTGCAAAGCACCCTCGCATTGCAATATGATCAGATTTTCATCTGAACAGTACCATACAAATGAAGAGTTGTACCCAATTGAAATATCCAAAGCATAACCATTTCAAGCTACAGAGCAATCACAATGCTAGAGCAGCAGGAGTAAACTCCTAATGTGAAAACTGATCCAGGATTGAAGCCAGCACTTCCATCACTGAATTCAACTTCAATCACTAAATTCTTACACACTATACAAATAAAATGATGTAGGATCAATACCATTTCTCAATCAAACTCATTAAATTATGTTCCAATCAAACAAAACTCGTAACCTAAAGTCACAGCACAATCACAATGCGATAACAGATGCATAAGTACCCCTTAAAACCCTAATCGAGTATCGATTTCGTGAGAGCCAGAACAAAATCAAAACAATCAGGCATCGACACAAACACGCACAAAAGCGTGTATACAAACACATCAATTTCATTTCAACAAAGAGAAAATGAAGCCGATAATCAAGAGACGAACCGTGTCCTCGGGCTTGACTTGGATGTCGAAGTGCGTTCCCTTCAAGGTCTTGACGAAGATCTTCATGCTTCTGTTCCTTTCCGATCCTTCGCCGCGCCGATTCTTCTCCGATTCCTTCTTCTTCTTCTTCTTCCCGATCCGTCACTGTGTTGTGTTGTGTTGTAATATAACTCGCACGAAAACTCTAGTCCAAGTAAGAATATATAATTGGACAATTTAATAATTTATTTAATTTACCGCTCAGTTCACGTGCTGATGTATAGCGTGTGAAGAACGCGCCAGTCATCTAAAAATGCGAGCTAGTGGCGCGTGGTAACGAGATAGTGGCGAGGGGAGTGAGTATTGTGTTTGGGAGAAGATAGACTATTACTCCATAAAAGCGATCTTAGCCAAAAAAGATAAAAGCGGGTATATAAGTGGGAATTGGGAGGCAGGGACATGCTATTTATCTCTAGCAATAACTATTTTTTAATTATTACTTTTTTTTAAGATATAAACAAATTTTATTAATTAGATAGTAATTAATTCAGCACGTTTTTCAATATATTAGTCCTACTTCTAAATATTTATTGTAATAATAGAAAATTGAATTGAAAAATAATAATCTGTTTGATTAATTTTTAATTTTAATTACAAATGAAAATTTGAGATTGATTGATTAGTGGATGTTAAGTGAAAAAATTATAAGCTTAACCGATGTCATCTACAATTATGTATCGTGAACATGTGAATTGTATTTGATTAAGGTATGCTATGCAATGTCATCACACATGTTTATAAATTAGCAGGGATGGATCCATCAGGCCCCCTCAAAATTTTGGAAAATATTAACTTAAAATTTTGTTTGAAAAATGCATTTTCCCCCTTCCCTGTAATCATAGTATATATAAACGATTCTAAAATTATTAAAATACTTCTTTAGTTTAGTGGTAAAAAACAACTAATTTTATTTTGAAGTCAAGGGTTCAACTTCTGCTGTTCACAACATTTATCTGCACTTGTGTGAATAAATCATTATACATGAGTTATTATTATAAATAAATTAGTCAAGCATTTAATGAGCCGCTCGAGCTCTTGTTTCGTTAAAAAATTGACGTGTGATAGTAGTAATCTAACTAGTATAGAGTAAATCGTTTGATAAACGAGTCAAGTTTGAACCCATCCTATTAGGATTTGCAACGCTTGTGAGTCGACTCAATTCGTATATATATATATATATATGAACATACTCCAGTGCGAATTTCCTTCTGTCCGAACTGTGTCCAAACGCGTGTGAGCCAATCATCTGCAAGATTAAAACAATTGGCGACATGTCGACGATTCATATTTATCTATGCACTTAAGTGAAGGGCAATTCTATATTTTTTCATGCGCGTAGACAGTAAATTTTTTAGCTTTACCAGTACAACTTTGTGTTTAAAATTGGGAGTAGAATGTTCAAATTGAGCGTATAATGGTCAAAATTGAGAGTCGAATGGACAAAATTTGGAGTATACTGTTCAACATTGAGAGTAGAATATTTAACATTGAGAATAAAATGTTCAAATCGGGTGTAAAATGGTCAAAATTAGGAGTAGAATGGACAAATTTTGAAATATAAGGGAGTTGAATGTTTAACATTGAGAGTAAAATATTCAAATTGGGTGTAGAATGGTCAAAATTGGGAGTAGAATTTTTAAACTGTGAGTAGAATGTTGCTGAAATGCAAAGTTGTACTGAAAAATCTAAAAGGTCTATTGTTCACGCACGTGCAAAATTACGAAATTGCCCCTCACTTAAGTGCGCGCGCACCACGTGTCACGCGCTGTTTCAATCTCCTGAATAAGTGGCTCACCCTCTTGTTCATTGCTACATTATATAAATGTTAGAATAACTAGTGTCCATTGGATGAATTATAATCCACGGTTCTAATCAACAACCTAATTTAATAGATGAAATAAATAGAATAAATAAAATAAGGTTACTGTTGTTATATATATACATATAGAGTAGATATCAGCTACAAACTCCCTAAAATGTCAAAACGTCTAAACTTTAATCCAACCATTGGATTGACACACGTTCAATCCAATTTCGTAATTTTGCATGCTTTAAATGCGCGATCGCAGTTTAATGCGCATATTTTTAGTCATATGCGATGAATGGTCGCGCTTTAAATGCGCGATCGCAATGACGATCGTGCTCTCATCTATCCATTTATTTGTGATTAACGGGGTCAACTAATCGCTCTGCCACGTGTCGCTTGATCCTCACGTGTGGAAAAATGGATGGGCATATGAGAGTTTTGACGTTTGGACAATTTGGGGGAGTTTGTAGCCGATTGTATCTCTCTCTATATATAGAGGCAAACTCCACTACGACCAAGTAGTTGGAATGAACTCGGACGAACGCATGTGAGTCGCTCCTCCTAGCGAGATTAAAACAACGCACGACATGTGCAGAGTGCGTTGTGCACTTAAGTGAGAGGCAATTTCATATTTTTGTGCAGCGGCGCGCACTGTGCACTTAAGTGTTCCGCGCGCTCGCAATAGAATGTTTAGTTTTATGAGTAGAACGTTTGCATTTCTAGTATAACTTTTGCATTTTAAGTAGAACATTTTTGTTATTTTCGTTTTTGTGATAGTGTTTTAACTTTTTTCAATTGAAATTTTGCATTTTTAGTATAACAATTTTGCTTCTCAATTAATTTTTGAACGTTTGAATGGAGAATTCAAGTCGACGATTTATATTTATCTTTAAATAAATCTAGTAGTAGGGTAGGAGGAAAGAAAAAAATATTATGAAAAAAAAACTGAAATCGATTGATTTGGAATAGGGGAACGGAATCCCCGGGATTGCACATATAAAGATCGCTGTCGCTTGATTGCAAATTGGCAGAAGCTAAGTCAATTATGTTATAAGCAAAAAAAAAAGTTTTTTAATATTTTAAATTGGGCCTAAATTTGCATAGGTGTAAGACATCTTTAATTTTGGGCCTAAAACATTTGCCTTTTCTACTTTACTATAAAGTCGGCCATGTGCCAGCGAGTGGATGTGATGCATGGCTTGGGTCGGTTTTTTTGGGTTTGTTTAATTTTTTTTATAGGCAACCTGTATCAAGATTTGGGCTCGACTGTGCTATTATGAAGCAAGACAGCACCAAACTTGTGATTCTTAAAAGTCTTTAAAATTATTGTATTAATAACGGGCTCAAGACACACCCTTATGTAGAAGGGGGCCCAATATCATCACTTGACTTCCACCGAGAGAGAGAGGTCTAATAGAAGTTGGAGAGAGGTCCAACAGAAGTTGGAAATAAAGAAGAGATACCGCAGCGTGACTCGAGTATACTGCATAAGTTGGAAATAAAGAAGAGATACCGCAGCGTGACTCGGGTATACTGCATAAGTTGGAAATAAACAAATGATTTTTTTTCAATTTTTAAAATAGAAGAGTATTTTAGTCATTTAAATATTTCACTTTCAAATTTTATTAAATGACTAAAATATCAATGTATATAAAAAAAAATCATTTATGTAACTTATTTTTATGGAATAAATTATAAGAAACTAATTTGAATATTATTTTTTTAAAAAAATTATTTTTACAAAATATATAAAAATAAAAAACATTGTTAAAAGTGATTTTTTATTTTTAATACATTTTTAAAAAAAATATTTTTGAAATCAATATTTTATTATTTATTTAATAAAAAAATTTTTTTAAAAAATTCAAAATATCTTTATTTTTAATTTTTAAATATTTTTAATGTAAGAATATTATGGACATTTTACATCAAACTTAACTTTGTGATGGACGGTGGTGTAACTAAATGAAACCTTACAATAGTACATACAACTAGAAAAAGTAGGGGGTAGTGACATACAAAAATTGCATAGCAGATGATGGATAGTGAACAACAATTTCCCCTTTTATATAAGCAAAGTGTTGTTTTCAAGAACATGTTATATGAACCTTTGGTTATGGCCTTATGGGATGCTTTGTAGTAATACAGAAATAAGACAGAAGCAACGTCTTGTCACTACGTATATCATTAAAGTCACAACGTGCTTCTCGGGACGATCACATGGATGAAAGCAGCTCCAATTTCAACCCTGCACAGAACAGAAGTTGACATTTACTAGTAAGATTGGAAAGAGAGAATTGATGATAAAGCTCCAATCTTTAAGTGGTTTGACTTTTACCAGGGTATGGTCACAAGGCTTTGAGTATGGAATGATTCTTATGTGTTCTCAAAGCCAAATATCCGAAAAACACCTGCAGTGACAAATATTGAGTCTTCAATGTCAAAGAAACTTATGGGGCTGTGAAATATTTGCTATAGAAATTGTAGACCTTCATCAGCTTGATACTTGTTCTTGTCGTCCCCAGCATATGCAAGCAAATTGTAATTGGGATTCCATTCCACACTGTTCATGGCAGCTCGACATGGAATTTGGTGTACTGTTCGTCCAGTTTGAACATTCGCCTGTTCCACAAATGACATTTAGAAAAAGGAGAAAGCCTCATGCTTTCTTAAATTTATTTCCAGAATTAAGTTTCCACTTTCCATTATAGTTGGTTAGGTTAAATATGAAGTACCAATTATATCCCTCCTAGACCGTTATTGTTCATCCATTTATTCAATGTGAAAGGCTATGAATACATACAATATCAATGAACAAGTCTTCACTGGCAGATGCAATATAATCTCCTGTGTGATTGAAGCTTATAGTTCTGACAGGCCATCTGTGAGTGATATTTTGGGTCAAAGAAAAAGGATGACCAAGTATACAAAAAGTTTTTAAAAAAAAAGTAATTCACAGGGAGAAGCTTACTCAAGTTTTGTGAATGTGCGCACACAAAGCATCTCTGATATATCCCAGAGGCTGACTAAGGAATCAGCACTTCCAACAGCAAAATACCTGAAGAGTAAGATGGTAATCCAGATAAACAATGGGATATTTTCAACTTAATACATTACTACTTCTCATCCAAAAGAAATATGTGTTACTTCTTTTTCTTGCAAGTATGTGATATAGGATAAAGGAGCGGATAGTTTGATAGAAGCAGTACAATAGATCATGAGTATCAGGTTTGAGAATGTCAAGGAGTTAAAAGGTAGGTTGTGTTTGGATAGTTTTGTTCATAAATGGAATCACCCCCTATTTTGTATATGTAAACAGAAGAAGATGCAGAGTTCTTGTGAGTTGTGACCCCGTGTCTATTTACATTTCCTCGTGTCACTCTATTCCATTCTCAAATATAAACTTTAAGAGCATTGTTTTTAGCCATCTCACTTGGCTCTCAGTACTCTTTTTTTATCAGATAGTGTTGCTGTAATGAGAAGAACCAATAAGAAAGAGAGTGAGCTGGAAATTAAAATGGACGGTATAGAAAATAAGCTGGCAAAACAGTTACAAGCAAGATAGAGAAATGGATGGCCTGTGTAGTGTTATGAAGTTCGGGTAAACTTAAAAATATGGCATGGCCAAGACGAGAAGCAAAACTCGGTCAAACTCAGTCAAATCAAGAAATTTGGGACAACTCGGACAAACACGGGCAACCGAGTCAACTTGGTAAGAAGTCAATTTTTAAAAACAATTAACATTTTTTATTTCAATTGTTTAATGAATATATATACACAAGGAGTTTTGCCGAGTTCTCCCGATTTCCGAGTTTCATAACCTTGGTGTATGGTTATCATGAAATGAAGCTGATAAAGAGTGAGATCAAGGGTCACGCTCTAAGAAGCACGATGTATTTGTAATTGGATGATATAACATCTGAATTTCTAATGCTGATGCAGGAGAAGGGTATGTATTGTGTGTTCTCCCTCAGAATCCCGAGTTCTATTTTCCTTCCGAAATTCTTCCTCTAAGACCTTGTATGTTCTATCAAGCCTAGAAAGCTAATCTATCCTGTGTATTTCTTCCATGGATGTAAATTTTCCTGTCTAGTTCCAGTTCCAGTTCCCAGTTTATGAGTCATACAATTTTACTATGAGCTTGCAGAAAATACATCTGATATAATTCCAAAAGGATGTATATGAATATATCATTGTGAGAATGCACAGTCTAAACAAGTGTTTTAGAACCACCCGACTTGTTTAACCCCCCGATTAATTCTCGAATAGTCCCCAATTATTTTGCGATTAATCTCCTTAAGGCCCTCTCTGCCCAACTAGGACCTAGCGTTTTTAGAACACTGGTCTAAACCATCAGAATGATGTGTTTGATCATGAGTAACAAACACCTTAATATATATTCAAGCAAGCAAGAAAGAAAGGATCTATGATGATACTCAAACAAAATCGACCAACAGATTAGCCCATAACTCAGTACCACGTTTTACATAAAAGTCAAACATAGTGGCTCAATTAAACAACTGAGGTGCAGTTAAAACTTTCTTCAACTCCAATCTTCCATAAAAATAAATAAATAAAACCTCAGAATGTACCTTCCTATTGGGTCAATTGCAATGCAATAGCAACCAGCTGTATGAGCCATAAGGGTATCAAGTGGCTTAAGAGAGGGATATGATAGCACTTCAACAGTACCTGAGCATAAGAATATAATCCAATATCAATTTCCAGCAGCATCTTATAAGTGTTGTATTCTAAAGCAAAATCTAAAGAGAAAATGTGGCATCGAAAAATAAAGAATTGCCAAATAAGAAACTGGGGTTACCATTTCCCGTAGTAAGAAAGAACATATCCCCGGTCATGTTCCATGCAATCTCATTCACCTGCAAACAAAACATAATTAAGGAATATTTTAAATATGATGACTGTCTAATCAGATTTAGGCATCTACATCCATCTCTGAGGCAATTGTTTCATGTGTGTTCAAAACATGCCAGCAGATAGTAGGAATGTTTACCAGCCTTTTTGGATAAAGATTGTTCAAATTAAAATACAGTCAAATGGAGAGTGGCAGAGCAGACAATTTAATTTTTTTTACACATGTATTAATTCAAGTACTAAATTTGTGTACTAAAAAAATTGTTCCAGTGACCAAACCATTTAGTTTCAACTTGAAGGGCCCATCAACTTCAAGGGATGGAGGTAAACAAAGCATGAGCTAAAACAGATTCAAAGTCATCAACTTTACAGTAAACATACACTTTAGTAAAGTTTCAAAAGCATTCAAAAAATTGATGGCAGCTGAAAAAATAAAAGTGCATCATTAACAAGTAATAAAATTTTAGGAGGATGAAGTTAGAGCCACTTCCTTAAGTTTTGCATCATGGGGAGCTACAAAGCTTTATTCTCAGCCTAAAAGAATAAAGTAAAGTACAATGACAATGACAAGTAAATAAATTAACAGTTACCTTACCTCATAATTAAACTTGCGCTTATGAATTGGCTTAAATTTCCTAACATCCAATATTGTTAGTTCATCATCCTGCAATATATACCAGCCAACAAATTAAGAATAGAGGAAGATGATTATATGAACCGCCAACAGCAAAATGATTACACGAAACCCAAAATCATTGGCTCTCACATTTAAGTTAAGATAGAGAAAAAATGATCCATAAGGATTTAATTGTACATCAAAAACAGATGTACAAAATGTAGCAAGGCAATGAATAGTAAGCATACCCTGTTTCCAACAGCTACATGTGTTCCGTCAGGTTTATATGTAATGTTAATATTCTCTCCACTAAGTTCTGCCAGTTGTGAGCATTTCCCACCTGCAGCATCAAAGCAGGAGTAATTGAGAACAAATCTTCTTCATATTGATGTATACCACTGAGATAGATTCATATAGGTATATTGAGTTAACCTACAATCAATAGAAAACCAGACTATCTGGTAAATTAGTTCACTAGTACTAGTATAAACAAAATATTATTTCTCAGACTTCTTCTATTTTAACCATTTCGTAAGGAATGAACACATTCATGATAACCACACGGAATATCCAGAAGACTACATGCTTCCTTAAAATATCAGGAAATAAAAAGAAGGTGATGTCTCATTTAACTTACTACGAGCATCCCACAGACGAACTGTCTTGTCACCAGATGCAGTTGCAATTAGATCAGTATGTTTGGGGTCCCAACATAGTTGATCAACACTATCCGTATGCCCCTTTAATTCAATATCTTTAACTTTAGCCTGCAATAGATATTTCCAAATAAAAAAACAATGTATGAGTAAACTACTAGATAGAGGAAGACAGTAAAGAATCCCCATCACGAACAATGAGATTAAGAGCAATAGCAATCAAATTTACAGCAGAAAGAGGAAAGGGTCAAGAAGGAAACATGTGCACCGTTCTCTTAAATCACCAGTTACAATTTCTGCAAGCACTTTATTAATCCGATTAGATTCAGAACAAGGATCATTATAACAAGGAAAATGCATTCACAAGAAAAATACAATGTGCAAGCTCAAATATTTACAAATGGATAAGTAAAAAATGAAGAAACCTTACATGCCCGTGAGGCTCAATGAGCCAGACTCGAGCGGTTTGGTCGACGGAACCAGAAGCGAGCTTGGTTCCAGTGCAATTCCAAGCGACAGAGTGAACCTTTTTACAGATTAAATTAAGTTAAGTAATTGCAGTGCCAATTAATAGCAATTAGGGTTTACAGACAGACCTTCTTCTTGTGACCTTGATACTCTCTGCTGTGCAGATTTTTGAAGGGCATTACTTCCTCCATTTCTATCTGCAATTTGCTCTTCCTTTTCTTCAATTTACGGAATGTAACCTAAGCCGCAGCACAACAATAATATACATGACACTCGTTTTCTTTTTGTTGTTGCAAAAACAAAAAGCATAGTGGTGTTAGTCCCTCAGTTACTCTTTTACACGTGGGTTTATGAGACTAGGTTTCAGGTTCATTCCTGATTATCACTCAGTTTTAATAACAAGTTAGAATTGAATTGAATTCAGGGCCGGCTCAACAATTATTGGGGCCTAAAGCGCAAATCACAAATTGGGCCTTTTGTTTTGTGTAGAAAAATAATATCATACTCCAACAATTTTATTAATTAATTAAACATTAGTATTAAAAATAGGACATAATAAACTTTACCGATTTAATCCAAGTAACACACATTATGTATATATGACAATAGTAAATATAAAAATTAAAAATTAGATCACATAGTATATAATATAAGCATATACATAAATTAGATAAAATGATATAATTACAGGGCTCCAAAAAAATGAAATAATGATCATCATACACGGGAGATTTAAAGGCAATAAATACAAAGATTCAACTTATATAATCTTGAGCTTGGAAGCTTAACCCATCAACAGAAATATTCTCAAAGTCAGGAATTCTTAGGCAAATCTCTCCCACATATATAGAGGTTTTTAAACAAAAAACATTAAATATTCTAAAAAATTGAGATTTGCGCGATCAATCATGAGGAACACAAAAACCGGCAAATGAAGTCACAAAATTCAGGCAAACCATATTGCATATTCACATTGAACTATCCCACAAAATAAAAACTAACCCATAAAAATTTTCACCACTCTAAAACTAAAAAAAAACTCCAGCAAAAAGAAGATGGTGGAAATAAAAAAGTTCATAGAAAATATATCCCGATAAGCCAACCAATCTGAAATCAGTACATACCTTGAATATGTATATCCGAATTGTTGAATTTATAGAAATGGATGGGTCTCAATGTTATAGAAGTCGATGGGTCTACTCGGGGACGAAAAAAATTGATGAGAACCGAAAAAAATTATGAGAACCAAAGATACTTGAAAGGAGAAAAGTAAAAATAAAATAAAATGGTGGTTGTAGTTGGGGAAGAGGATTCGGCGCAAGAGGAGGTGCCAGGAATAGGATGTTTAGGGTTTAAATATTTTGGGCCTTTTTCCCTCAAAACAAATGGGCCTAATCTATATTAATAATTAACTTACGAAATGGGTTATAGAGTGTGGGCTGAAAGCATTATGATTGGGCCGGCAGACAAATGGATAGGTCCAAGTCCACTCAATTGCAAATAGATCAATTAATTTTGTTTAAAATTAATTTACATAATATTTAAAAGTTTATATGAAAATTACAATTAACATTTGCTAGTTTATGAAAAAAAGCAGGTTATTCATACAAAGCACATTCAAGGGAGAGTATTGTTTTGGTAAATGCTAAACTAAGGGACCCTAATTCTCTTAGTAAAAAAATCTTCATTTCTCAAGACAAAAACACAAATAGAGTGTATTCATATTTATAATCATACTTGGGATGAAAACTTGAATAAAAATTATGACAAGATGTGAAATATTGGAACATATATATGTGTTGATCACTAGCTACATGTTAAAATGAGCTAGAAATTTGTTTTTTTTAATCATGAAAAATAGTCAGCATATTCAGAAATCTCATACGTATCCATGAAGTGCGTGCGTGACCAGAAGCATGCATACATATAAAATGAATATAAACATTTTATTTTCATTACTCTCTCTATCTATACAAGGCAAAAGGAGTAAATGAAAAAAGATGAGGATAAATGTTTGTCCTATTATATTTGTATTTTTACATAAGTAATAGTTAGTAGCTAGCTAGGGTTTCACGTCCATCTCTCACATTTCATTTCAGTGTGTCAAATCAACAAGAGATAAGAGCAAAATGGTGAAGAAGTTTAGTAGTGAGAGAAAGAGTGGTGACGAGGGCAGCTCTAGGGATGTGCCCGAAACTGGTTCCGGACCTACATCCCTCGAAAAATGTGTTCAAGTAGTCCAACAGTGAGGTCTCGTCAATCACGACGTGATTCACAGAATATCTAACGAACACGCCATCGGCGAACTCGATGTCCTGGACAGTCAGGATGGGCTCGAAATGCCCGTTGTAACTGACCATCCCGTCCATGGCGAAAAACCCCCTGACCGACTCCGGCACGCGGGGCAGCGAGATGAGGTCGCGGATGTGGAGGTTTCTAGCGGTGGCGTGGACGAATCTGGTTGGCGTCGTTGCAGGAGACGTGGACGTGGCGACGGCGGCGCGGAGGCAGCCGGCGAGGGGAGGGCAGTGAGAGAGGGAATCGTAGAGAGGAGAGCAGAGAGTCAGAGGAGAGATTAGTGGCAGAGAATAGAAGAGAATTTCATGTCTCCAATAATAAGAACCAAAATAGTGAGGGCGTGATTTTGAAAATTTGAATGATAATGAAGGGTATTTTTGTCATTTTACCCTAAAAACTATTTGAAACATAACCAATTTGTTTAACTAAACACAACAAAATCTTAATTGACCTTCAAAAGATATATCTAGTTGCAAAACGTGTAAATCTAATTGTATCTTTAGTAAGATTAACCTTTATACAAATTAAACTAAAAGGGTATATTAGTAAAGAACCAACTAATATAATAAACTGTTTTCTACAATTATTTGTAAATGCCTATAAAACCTCTCACTACCTTTCAACTTAGGAACGTTACATTTTTCTCTCCATACTAATATCAAGACTAAAAAGTCAACCATACATCAACATAAATTCCTGATAGACAAATAGTCTTAAAATGTTATCATACCTTCCGAGTGTAACCTAGTCAGCGACTTCGTTGCGACACGTGGGTACTGGAGTTTTAGTTTTACCCCGTGCACCGGTTTTCGAGAGATAGTTAAAGTTGGGTCGGGGCAAGCTCAACCCGTACATCAGAATCTACTCGCACGACGGTTGCAGGCGGCCGAAGACCCCGGTTCACAAGTTCCAGCGGTGCTCGGGATGCTAGGACCTGGTATGGAAGATTGGTCACAAGGTGAAATGCACGGCAGTCTAGTTTGAGCTGTACAACGGTGGTGTTAAGAAATATCAAATATGTCGCCAAAGTTAAATTAGGTCTGTACATAAAGTTGGTAATTTACATTTGGTTTCTCATTTTGTTCATGAGTAGTGTTAGAGTATAAAACTATAATTAGTCTTTCAACTATTAGCTTAAGCTTTTAGTTGAGTTGATACTTAAATATGATATCAGAGCTTGTATCTCGTGGACACGAGTTCAAATCCCAAAACATGCAAAATTTTATTTTTATTAAACTCTCTCTTCTATATTTTTCAAAAACATTATACTCTAATTTCGGGAAATGGCCAAGTCATTTCTTGGAAAGAGTATCGGAATTGAAAAGAAATCACAAAGACTAAACTAGTTGGTGAATGATGTCAACTAACGTGCCATTTCTCTACTTTATGGTTACTGTATCAAAATCACAATCGCCACTATTTGTACATGAATACAAAAAAAGAAAAATATATATATATATATATATATATTGAAAATTACATCAAATCATTTCTGATCGTAAAACATTCTTAACTTATCCTTATTATTGACTCTGACTTAAGTGATGTCAACCCTTCTGTTGTCACTAATGATGATGATGGCTCACTAGTTGTTAGTCTTTTTTTACGGCATGATGTAAATGCACCTCACACGGAGGTTTGAAATGAATTCTTTTATTTGTTTATATCTTCTCTTGTTTCTTCTTTAAACTGCAGTGTTGTAAATATCGCTCATGGCGGGCGCTATGGCGTCGATATGGCGGTGATTTTTACACTAACGACACGATATGGGTAAAGCATGGCGGGATGTGGCGTTGGGCCGCGACGGCAGGCGCCGCGGCGGGTATGGTGGACATGGCGGGTGCCATGTCGGGTATGGCGCTATGGCGGGAGTCGCGGCGGAGCATGGCGAAGTGGCAACGTCGTGGCAGAGCATGACAGAGTGGTAGACGAAATGGGCTTCCCATCCAGGAAGGCCCAATTTTTCTTTGGGCCTCTCACTGTCCAGTATATGGGTTGACTTTAGATTATTACAATTTTAACATTTAAGAATTAAAAAGCTATATATATTATTGGGATAATTCCAGATGACTACACCTGGATATGTCACATTATCAGATGACTATACCTAGAATTTTTCGTGTCAGGGTGAATACCCAGGAATTTCATTTGTCTCACTTTACTCATTCCGTCCAACTCCGTTAGTTTTTAACATTTTTTTACATGTGAAAAGACTAAAATACCCTTCAGATGTAAATAATTATTTTCAAATTGAATGAAAAGACTAAAATACCCTTCACTATTCATTTAATTTTTAAAAAAACACCACTCATACTCTCTCTCTCTCTCTCTCTCTCTCTCTCTCTCTCTCTCTCTCTCTCTCTCTCTCTCTCTCTCTCTCTCTCTCTCTCTCTCTCTCTCTCTCTCTCTCTCTCTCTCCTCCACCACCACCACCATTCCCTCCACCACCACCACCACCACCACCACCATCTCCTCCCCCTCCGTGTCCACCTCCTCCACCACCACCACCACCACCTCCATCTCGACCGCCACCATCTCCTTCCTCTCCATCATCACCTCTCCACTACCACCTCCACCTCCTCTCCCTCTATCACCACCTCCGGCCAACTTCCGGCGAAGCTTCGACCGGCTTCCGGCAAGGCTCCAACGGTGGTGGAGGAGATGGTGGTGGTGGTGGAGGGGCGTGGAGGGGATGGCGGTGGAGGAGATGAAGGTGGTAGCGGTGATGGTGGTGGATGAGATGGATGAGGTGGGGACGGAAGGGGAGGAGATGATGGTGGTGGCGGTGGAAGGGCGTAGAGGAGATGGATGTGGTGGTGGTGATGATTGAGAAGGTGGAGGAGATGGAGGTGGTGGCGGTGGGGGTGGTGGAGATGGAGGTGGTGGCGGCGGTGGTGGTGGTGGTGGTGGAGGAGGTGGCGACGGAGGGGGAGGAGATGGTGGTGGTGGTGGTGGAGGAGATGGAGGTAGTGGCGGTGGAGGAGAGAGAGAGAGAGAGAGAGAGAGAGAGAGTATGAGTGGTATTTTTTTGAAAATTAAATGAATAGTGAAGGGTATTTTAGTCTTTTCATTCAATTTGAAAACAATTATTTACATCTGAAGGGTATTTTAGTCTTTTCACATGTAAAAAAATGTTAAAAACTAACGGAGTTGGACGGAATGAGTAAAGTGAGACAAATGAAATTCTTGGGTATTCACCCTGACACGAAAAATTCTAGGTGTAGTCATCTGATAATGTGACATATCCAGGTGTAGTCATATGGAATTATCCCTATATTATTTGTTCTTTACTTTCAGTATCAAACAACATCATATGCAGAAAGGTTTTGAAAGAGACAAAAAAGCAAGTAAGGTCAACAGTTCACAACTCACAAAGTCAGCGGAGGAACTGCTCTGTCACCGATCTCAGCTGCTCCGCCCGGTCAAACGTGCCGACTTCCGGTCTCTCTCTCCCTCCCTCCCTCCCTCTCCCTCTCCCTCTCCCTCCCCCTCCCTTTCTCTCTCTCTCCCTCCCTCTCTCTCTCTCACACACAGAGCTTGTATTTTAAATTTATAAGGATTATTTAAATAATGCACTATTTTTCTTGAGAAGCAGAGAGTGACTCTCTTGATCGAGCTTGGATTATGTGTTTTGTTTTTTTTATGTTTAATATTTGTTTGCTTCTTGGGTTAATTAAATGGGATGCAATCAGTGGAAAACTAGTATTAAATTGTAAATTGGGGAACCATTGTAGACCATTGGATCATTGCGCAAATACCACAACAATTCAGTCTCAATATAATTATCAATTTTACTAATATTAGATACAGAAGGGTAACACGGTCATAACACATCCAAATCAAAAACGGTTTCTGGCGGTTATTTTTCCATTGCCTATATATACAACACCACACAGCCAAAACGACACCATCATCTTCATATCTCTCTCAAACAATCATAATATCCATTAAAACCATTCCATACCAATAACCATAAACATCAAGACAGTATCTACAACAACACAATGGATAGTTACAATGGTAAGTAGTTTAATTACGAAATCAAATTTATCTAATTACCATTCAATACAATCGGTCTTCGGTTTACAAAATAAAACAACATAAATTAGTTCTAAAATCATATTATTCTCAGCTTCTGCAGTCTCTGATGATGAAGACTTATGGATATCTTATGGAAATAGCTTCTATAAACCTGATTGTGATCCACTCCATATACCCTCTGTGGGACAGCGCTTCGAAACACTACAATCAGGTATTTCAGCATATCATAACTATGCACAACAATGTGGTTTCGTAACACGATTAGGAACCCAAAAAACACACAACAACCGAGTCATTATCAAATATGTACTCTGCTCAAAGGCAGGGGACAAATGCACCAGCTTACCTGATGTCGAAGAAATCTCTGAACACCAACCCAAACGTCGTCGCGTTTCAGCAAGAACCAACTGCAAAGCAATGATGTCACTGAAATGGACATCTAATCAGGATTATATTGTATATAAGTTCGTAGACATCCACAATCACCAGTTTTACACACCGGAAAGCTATCAATTCTTACATCCGAATCGTAAGCTAACTGTCACGCATAAGAAATTTTTAGTGAACTGTCAGAAAACCGGTGTCGGTCCTACAATGGCCCATAATGTCTGCAGTGCCATTGCCGGGGGACCAGAACATGTAGGTGCTTCACTTACAGATTTCAGAAATTTCCAAAGATCTCTTAAGATACACATAGGAAAAGGCGACGTCCAAATGGTTGTTGACACATTCACCCGTGCAAAACAATTTGATCCGGATCTATACTACGCATACGATAGCGATAGTTGTGATCGCCTCACCCGCCTGTTCTGGTCAGACGGAATATCTCAACAAAATTATGCACAATATGGTGATGCATTATCCTTGGACACCACTTATGGTACTAACAGGTAATTAACATTGTCTATAACTAAACATATACGACAACCTTGTTCACATGTCCCATTGTTAGCACACTGACATATCTACGTACTTCACCTACCGAATATACAGATACTCCATGGTATTTTGCCCCATTACCGGTGTCGACAATCACGAACGTAGTATAACTTTTGGGGCTGCACTATTATCCAGTGAGGACATTTCATCATTCATGTGGCTTTTTGACTGCTTCCTAAAGTGTTTCAAGAACAAGCAACCACATTGCATTATAACTGATCAAGATCCAGCAATGCGGAATGCAATCGCCCAGATGCTCCCAGCTACGAGACACCGTCTGTGCATGTGGCACATTACCAAAAAATTCCATGAAAGAGTAAATTTCTATTTCCCAGCCATCGCGTTTCTACTTCTACTAATATATTATGTTCACATCACTGCATGCAAAAAATTAATTTGTAATAATGGAGTATTAAAAATTTTTGAATCTTATTTCTCATATGCATAAAATCAGGTGACACCATACTTGCCAGCAACGAACGACTTCTACAACCGTTTCAATCAAATTATCTGGTCAGAGGCACTCACCATATCAACTTTCGAATCAGCATGGCACAACTTGCTTTCAGAATTCAACCTACAAACAAATCCATTTCTATCAAACATGTATGAGCTGCGATCCTCCTGGATCCCGGTGTACTTCAAAGACACCAAAATGGGCACGCTCCTGCGAACAACCTCGCGGTCAGAAAGTGAAAACAGTGCTTTTGGTATAAATACATCAAAGATACTCACCCTGGTTGAGTTCATGTGGAGGTATGATTCTGTTCTAAGGAACCAACGTCAAAATCATTTGCAAACTGTGACGCAATACTCATTAGATGCAACACCTACCACTCGGGCTATATCAGACATTGAACTCGACGCTTGGTCAGTCTTCTCGAGGACAATTTTCTACACAATACGAAAATCAATCATCAAGGGCCTAACCAAATGTGGAATCAGTGACATAATTAATGATGGCGATTCAATTATATACAAGGTCCATGAAGACAACGGTCCACAACACACAATTTTCAGACTAAAGGAAACAAACCATTGCGAGTGCACTTGCAAACGTTTGGTGGGTTACGGCTTAATTTGCATGCACATTTTCTCCGCCCTTAACATTGCAGGTATTCGAAAAATCCCACGCTCAATAGTTCATGAACGTTGGTGTCGAGACCCTCCAGTCCTACCTCCTGCATCCTCAGCATTTCATACACAACATGAAGAAAGCAAGAAATTGGGGCTTCTCAAACTAGAAATCTGGACAACAGTTCACTCAATACTTTCAGACGAAACAAAATCCTTTGCTGATCTTGAAACATTTCTATCAAACTTAAAGGACCATACTGTTCCCAAAACGTCGGAAGATTGCACTTCACCAATTAGCACTACCGTCGACATGGACACCTTATCCGGATTACCAAAACCTCCCGTAATCACTGTCCAAATACCCAAATTTTGCAAAAACAAAGGTCGAGGTAGAAGACTACAGAGTGAGCGAGAAAAGTCAATCAACCTATCAAATTCAAAGAAGCCCCGTAAATGCTCTTATTGTCTTGAAGAAGGCACTCACAACAGCCGAAAGTGCGAAGTCCGAATCAGAGACGAATAAGCACGAGCATCACTACAGCGTAATAACATTTCCCCCGAAACTACTAGTCATAACATCTAAGCTAAACTATTTATGTTTTACTTTCATACTACGATTCAGATTTCCATACTACATTCCGACATATTCAATCTTCGTATTACACATTCATTGAAATTTCATTTTCATACCATCTGCCTCTCAACATATTCGTCGTTTATTCCATACAGTACGCAAAATCTAATATACAAATGCCATGCAAAAAATTAATTCAACAATAACATCCCCAAAACCATGATTAAAAATAAATTGTTTTTCACCATAACCCATGCACACTACACTCTGTTGCATGCACATCCCACTACCATAAATACCGTTAATTGCTTATCAACATCAAAGACCCAAATACCTTTTGGTATTCAAACACATCCACCAAAATCTCCAACCCAAATCATCACTCACAACACCCGATACACCCACTCAAATCTCACCCCTCTTAGTTACACGTGCACCGTCAACTGCCAACTCACCACCACCCACAACCCACCTCCTCGCCTTCTATAACCGCTCCCGGCCCTTAAATACATCCCTCCATCCAGCATCCACTCCCACACAAACACAAACAATGACTGGAAAAAAAGAGGCAGAGAAGAGAGTTCCATACCTCCATCTCCCAGGAAAAGAGCAGGTCGCTTGGGCTGGGAATGAGACACTTTTTTCCTCGGTCTGGACACAGAAAACTCAGACCCTGAGTCACCATTGTCGTCACCAGACCGAGTTTCAGCAGTAAATCCATACTCCTCCACTGATCCTGATACCACTGATACAGAGGACCCCAATTGCGAAGAAGAGAGTGACCCAGACAATGATGATATATCACACGATGATTCATCAGATGGTGATGACAGTTCCGACGGCAATGGTGAAGCCGATGATGTATACAACGATCGCGGCCAAGCCGACCCCGAAAACGTCGACCCTAACTTGCATGCAGCACCACCAGGAGATGATCACATCCCAGAAAATGAAGAACTCTAGGGGACTCAAAATTCCCAACACCAACAACTACATAAGTATATTAGTTGGTGTAATTTTGTAATAGGACATGCAGTCCATCCTTACTATTCTATGTTAAATCAGAACTGCAATCTTCAATACCTAGTTCCTACGTCTTCATCTTCATTTTGCATTTTCAATTTCCATACTTTTTAACCCAATGCACTGCCCCTAACTTGATACATACAATTATCAGACAATTGTAAAAATCAATGACACCATCCTATTGTTACCAAACCAACCACAAAGCATCACAATTACAGGCTTTTTATAATTCTTCAATGGTTTATTATCACAAGAGTAACATTATGGATCATAAATATCAATAATTGTATTGCACTGCATGATCTATACAGAATCCGACACATTCACACGTATAATAAAAATTTAAACATCAAAACCTTAACATTGTGATCAACAAACACATAACCAAACAGTTTATTATGAGAAATATTTAACAACACCCATATCCTCATATTTCAACATCAAGACATGCAAACTAATAATCGAAACTATCAAACTACATTCATTCATACACATAACACCTAACTACTATCCTCTGAAACCTTGATCTCTGCAACTTGATTGCCACGCTTCCCATTACCTGCTCCTCAGAGTAAGCATCTTGAAACAACAATATAATATAATGTGATTTCAAACTCAACCTTCTAAACTATCAACATTCCAATAACACACAGTTAAATTTCATAAAATATTCTTTGACACAATAAACTGAAAATAAGAAACAATGCTGATTTAGCCAGTGTCACCATGTATATCGTTAAATTCCTACAACATTTCAAAATTACACAAACATCGTTCATAAATTAATTAACCAATCAACTACCAAAAATATAGAACAACAATCTTATGATCTGAGATGCTGCAAGTACCAATCTCTATATCTAAATTTCCAAAATTACACAATCTAATTCATGGCATTACCTTAAGAAAACTAACTCCAAAAAAATGAAAAGTTAATGTACCACGCTGCTATAGCTCACTTACCATACTCTGTTGCCAATATTTCAAACTCGCAAATGCAAATTTCATAAAATATATTAAGTACAAAGGAATAATAAAATGACACACAAGCTTCATAAACTGAGATGTTGCAATTCCATTTTGACAATCATACCATTTCATTTATGCAAACTCATAACTTAAATATATGAAAACCCACTACCACATCTATGAAAACATAAATAAGAAATCTGTTCAACAAAAAAATGGAAACAGTAATGCTTTAACCTGGGACATAACATTTCTATAGTCTGATTCCAACGTTTCATTTTAACATAAACAACATCGATAACTAGCACTCAACACCCAATTACATAACACTAACCTACGTATATTCATCCCACCACTTTAAAACTTTTCAATCATAACAAATTACCAGGACATCAACCTTAATTAATAAACAAGATCAGCCCTAAAATCAAATTTCATAATCAACTAACACAAACCATTATACACCAGTGCAATATTTGTATCAATCTGTAAAACTTCAATAGCCATGACAATAACGCTTGCCAAAATAAAAAACACCGTGTCCATTAAACCAATAATTCAATTTTCAACTTACCAACGCAGCGCTAAAAAAAATTTGCAATACCACTAAAAAAGCAGAAAAACTATACCACATACTTCATAAACGTTTCAATATTAAATGACTCGATGCTCCTTCTTTACTACAAAATCAATCTTCTGCTCCTTCAACTTCGCAGCTGCTTCTACGTATATCTCATCCCAACATAGGTTCCTGGTCCACGTAATCAATTTGAACAAAAATCTGACTCTCAACTTGAACATTTGCCTCACATGTTCAATAAAACGCCACCAAATAACACATAAACGCACATACTAAAATATTCAAACATAATAACCCGACTTACTGCATCTCTCTTTAGTGCGCCAGTCCAATAACTTCTCCCAAAATAACTTTCCAAATGCCACATAGTAAAAATCCCATAATCATCTTTGTTTGCCCTTGATGCCCATGGCAGACCAACTCTTTTTATCTCAGCTTCTTGGAACTTCACAGCAAGTGACACATCAAACTCAGCTACTACTGCACACATGCACTTCCGCTACAACAACACCAACAACACATACACCAATCAATCAAACAACATGAGAATGATCAACGACAATAACCTACCCACTATTACTTACTATCCAATCCGGCTTCCCCCGATACCGAACTTCATCAGATATATCGATAATCAAATTATCAAATAGCTCTATAGTACCATCCCTTGTGTCAAAGCACATCATAATATAGTGTTCATCAATGTAGACAGCAACAAACAACTACACATCAAAACACACAAAGTGAGATACATATATATAAGGTATGAATAAACAACACGATTAGTACTCACCAAATCAATTTCCTTAATCCGCCTATTAAACCTTCTACCTTCAATTTTAACCTGCTCTACGAACCTCAACCCAACCTCCTTGCTCAGCTCCTCGGCGTTTACAACTTGAGTCTACACAAGCATTACATTAAACATTCAAACACGATACTGTAATGAAGAATTCACCATGACTGTCATGTACACACTTACTGGAGCATATGTACTGATATACGCACGGTTGGGAGCCTCGGGGCTCTTAAGACCCTCCATGTCGTTCAAAAAACGACACCATGCATCTACAACACTAATATGAACCCATGTTTTCTTCTGCAGAGTCTGCACATCCTTCCAAAACAAAGGAAAGCTATCCCCCACTTCCTTATATACCATCTTGCTGCAACCAAAAATTTAATGGGAATAAATTAAATTAAAAAATGTATCAACTACATACCTGCTAAACAGCATACTACTCCTCAATACTTACTTGTCACCTCCGACCTCGCCTTTCATAATCCAATCAAATAGTCTAATTTCATTCGAATTAATCTCACTAATAAAGTCTGTAGCCCGCTCTGTAAATGGCGACAGCCGAAACACCGACAATCTTTGTACTCTACCACCAAATTCTAGGTTCCCCACCTCACCTTCAACATTCCCACCAGCATCAATGTCATCAGGAAATTCGAGTTTCCGGGGCTTACATTCTGGATTCCCCACCTCCGACTTCATTGACCCACATACCATCTCGTCTACCTCCTCAATCCCCAAAGAAAATGACATCCCAGCATCTGCATCATCCATCCCTTTATTTGACACCATATCTCTTGCACTCTTCTTCTGCAAAATTTCATATATAGCATCAAAGGCATCAAGAACAAGGGGATTGTTCCAGTATGGATCATCGACAAATCCACAATATTTGTTGACCCCATGATCAGCCTTACACCTCGCAACCAACTTATCCGCCCCACCCATCACTTCCTCCGCGACACAAAACAAATCCTTCAGCTTCACAAATCTCTCTTGTATATCCCTCCACACCATTCCAATATCTTTCATGACACTCTACAACATAAATCGTGACACTCATTACAATTATATAAAAATTAAAATTCACATAATATAACAATAACACTCCATTACCGTTCCTGGCGATCCATCGTCACCACCATAACTCCTCGACACCTTCATAACACCCCCACTACACGAACTTCTGCTCGGAGCAGCATGCCTAATCACCCTGTCAACAATCAAAAAACCTTTACCAAAGTCTCTTCTCCTCTCTTCCTTCCTTATGCGATTTCTGACTGCATCGTCAGTCCATCCCACCAACGCTGGAAAAACACGAGGCACCTTTGACCGCTCATACTCAACACGATCTAGATAGAATAACTACACACACAAAAAAGAAACACAAGAACATAATTAATATATTCATGAAAACTATATACAACAAGCATTTGACATATACCATCCCTACTCTACGATAAACAGAACTATAATAACCAGCTTACTAACCATGAGAAACGTAAGAGGTCCATAAAATCTCTTCTTCCCATTTTCATGTTGGGCAACCCATTGGTGTTTCGTCTTCACCAAACTATCTATTACTGCAGCACACCAATTGAACTCCCTTATTCTATCAACATCCTCAATAGCCCGAAAAAACGCCTGGTTAGCAAATCTACTAGAACCGAACTCAATCATTATAGTGCAAAATACAACCATGAAATTTTGCTTGAACAGTACGCCTCCATCCTTCTGTTCAACCATTTTGTCATAAATATCCGATGGTAAAATAGTACCATTAGCTGTACCGAATTGAGCCCTCCATTGAAGCAGCGACACAAATGCCTCTCCGGGTTTCTTCAACACTATCTCTTTGATACCTCTAGGAATACCAAGTGTACACTCCACATCTTCCTCTATCATCCTTACCTGCCTACCTCCCTCCAACATAAGAGATACACAACTTGCATCAAAATGCTCTACTAGCCAAAACCCCAATGTAGTAGGTACATGACTAACCCCAATATGAAGCATGCTTCCAAATCCAATCTCCTCTACATCCCGCCTCTGCTCCACTGACATCTTTTTAACAGCGTTAAACAAACCAATAGGTGAAGACCGAGAGTCCAAACGTTCAAGAGGTGACGGTGGCCTGGGGGTCGGAATTGCATTGTCCACACCTCGTCTCCTCAGCCCACTATTCCTAACCCTCGCAGCCACACCACATGCACTCCGACCTCGACGAATAGATGACCTAATTCCAGTTTTCACAATACTCCTGGCCCCATTCCTGAAAGTGCATTTAGGGACAACTTTAGTACTTACTGAACTGACCCCAGCCCCGAAACAACCAGGATATTTGCCAACGTTCCTCCTCCGGGATGGACCAACTCCTGAAACTTCAATCCGACACTTGAGCCGGTTAGCCAATGTCTCGTGCTCCTCAACGTCAGAATCATCTTCCAATACAATAACCTCAGTCTTTACATTCACAACTTGATCTTGCATCCATAAAAAACACAACATATTCAACCCCTCGTACACAAACAAACATCCACACACCCTACTCAAAATTTGACCATAAAAATCAACAAAATAAATATCCAAATTACCGAAGACACAAACCTGTACTTTCGACCTTCATGTTTTCCTTCTTCATCATCACCATCAGTACCCTAACTAAACCCACAACCAGCTACTTCACTTACTCCATCTCACACACTACGCACGTGCACATATATACCGACCACACTAAACAGTTCAAGTACACGCCAGCGCCAAAATCGGTTATACACACACCACAAACCCACTATGTGCAGTTACAGAACGTGTACAAAATCCCCTCAATACAAATTTACAAAACTAGCCCCGCACTAAAACAATCCTATGCCAAATTACGATCCTACCCCATTAGTCATATAAAATTAATATCTGATTCACATTTAAAATAAAAAATTAACACCACTCATGCACTAAAATCTCAACCGTCAAATAATTCATCCAACGAACACCATTAGTTCCCCATTTCACAAAATAGAATTTAGTTCCCCATTGATTACACCCCTAATTAAATAATAATATTAATATAACAAATTCATCAACCAAAATTTAAAGTGGGTGACCCATCGTTGTCACTTTCTTCACTTGGAAATTGTCAAATTATAATGACGACTTAAAACAGAAAGTGCTATTTTATGTGTCCTTGCAATCATATGTTTAACTACATTTTTTTATTTTTTTTCTTGGTTTTTTGTTAGCCTTTGGGATGGTTTGAGTTGTTTGGCTCTTTCTCTAGGTTTCCAAATTTGAATAGAATTTCTTTATTGTCGATAAAAAAATGCACTAGTGTTCGACTTTAAAACACTTTTGATTAAAATTTAATTATAATTAGTTAATTATAGTGTTTAAATTATATTTTTATTTTTCATTCAGATATGGCCGGAAAATCTAATACTCAAAGTGAACAAGACACTTCAAACTTGAAGGCTAAATCAAAGGATGTAGGTTGGTTGTATGGAATCAAACTATTCCCTCCGGCTACAAATAGGGTGAAGTGTACTTTGTGTGGTCATGAAATGAGGGATGGAGTTACTCGCCTCAAGCAACATATTGCACACATTAAGAGAAATGTCTCGTCTTGTGATAAGAGTACCTCCGAGCAAAAGGAAGTATGTTTGAAAGCTATTAAAGAAGGACAAAATAAGAGGAAGAAAAAGTTACAATTAGAAAGAGAAGCGAGGAATGAAGTTAGCATTGATGAAAATTATGAAGATGAAATGGAAGAGCAAGATGATGAACCATCCGAGACCGAGCCACGAAGGAAGAAGCAAATGTATCTTGGCCCTATGGATCAATACACATCAAAGATTGATCCAAACAAGAAGACTACTACCAAAAGTCAAACCATGAATGCTACAATGTACAATGAAAGGTACTTGAAAGTGGATCAATATGTGGCGAGATGTGTTTATGAATGTGACATTCCCTTCAATGTCGTCGAACATGATAGCTTTAAGAGAATGATTCAAGCGGTTGGGAAATTTGGCCCAAGTTACAAACTACCAACACGATATAAATTAAGTGGCCCGTTGTTGAATGACGAGGTGAAAAGAACCAAGGAGTTAATGAAGAAGCAAGAAGAGGAATGAAAGAAGAATGGTTGTTCTATCATGACCGATGCTTGGAGTGATTGGAAAAGAAAAAGCATAATGAACTTGTGCGTTAACTGTTTGGAATGGACGACATTCATATCATCTATAGAAGCATCGAAAGATGCACACACATGGAAATATATTTTTGAATACGTTGATAAATGCATTGACGAAATTGGTTCAAACTATGTTGTGCAAGTAGTAACGGACAATGCATCCAACAATATGGCGGCGAAGGCTTTGTTGAAAAAGAATAGGCCTCAATTTTTTTGGTCTTCTTGTGCGAGTCACACAATTAATCTCATGCTACAAGAAATTGCCACAATACCAAAGTTCTTGGGAGTGGTTGACAAGGGAAAGAGCTTCACTATCTTTCTTTATGCACACCACAAGTTGTTGCACTTGATAAGAAAGTATACGAGAGAAAGAGATATAGTGAGGCCCGAAGTCACACGTTTTGCAACCTCATTCATATTGTTGTCTAGTTTAATGAATAAGAATGATGACTTGCGCACGCTGTTTTCTAATAAGGAATGGAGTGCAAGCCCGCACACGAAGAGTACAAGAGGTTTGTGGGCGAAAAATCTTGTATTGACACCACCTTTTTGGCACACGACAAGAATGTTCTTGAACGCAATCACTTCTTTATTTAAAGTACTTCGTCTTGTTGATGGGGATCAAAGGCCGACAATGAGATTTAGATATGGCGAGATGCTCAATGCAAGTAAGGATATCAAAAGGGTATATAAAAACCAAGAAATTCATTATCGGCCTATTCTTGACATTATTGATAGGAAATGTCGTGATAGACTTGATAGTCCGTTGCATTTAGCGCTATATCTCGTAAACTCATATTACACTTATAATGATCCGGATGTTGAAAATGATGTCGTGGTGATGTGTGGATTTATGGAATGTGTTGATGTAATGTTTGGTGATGATGTCGACATTAAACAAAAGGTGATGGATGTGGATTTGCACATATACTTAAGGAATGGGGGCATGTTTGGCAAATCCTTTGCCTTAAATGCATGTGCACAAAGTAATGACAGTTACAATCCGTGTAAAATACTTTATTTTCATTACTATTATCGTTTAAGTATTTCTTTGCTCTATTTTTGGTTCTTAAAAGGTAATATTAATATTATTATTGTTCAATCTGTCTTGTAGTCGGTTGGTGGAACCTATATGGAAACCAAGTTCCAAGTTTACAATATTTTGCTAAAAGAATCATTGGTTTGACATCAAGTTCATCCGGATGTGAAAGAGCTTGGAGCACCTTTGAGGGGGTATGCATTTTTTTTTCTAATTCTACTTTGTTTGATATATTCCTTATTGTATCTACCTTATTTTTTTATTCGTAATTGTAGATTCACACCAAGAAAAGAAATATACTTTAAGTAGCAAAGTTGAACAATCTTGTTTACGTTCAATTTAATGCCAAACTCGTGAATGAAAGGAATAGACAATTAGAGCACAAAAATGTTCTTCTTTCGAATGACGTCCTCGATGCACAAGAGTGACTTGTTAATCCTACTCGCATTGTTGAGGAAGATGGTGAGAATGCGGGAACTCCTGTAGTAGTAAGAGACCTCGATGATGATTTTATTTCGGATGAAGAGGAGGAAGTAGTTGAGAATTATGAATTTGACAATGAAAATGAAAAAGTACATGAACAACAACATGAAGGTAAAGAAGTCTTTGAAGAGTTGGGATGAACAACTTTGCATTTTGAGCGTGCTTATCATGTTTAGTTCATATTTGTTGTAACTTGTAAGGACTTCTTAGCTTTGATTGTGTTTTGACTTTTGGTACTTCAATTTGACATTGAGTATTGAACTTTTGACGATTAACTATGAATAAATATATTAATTTACATTAAATGAAATAATAAAAAAAAGAAATCCGCCATAGCCTCGAAGGCCCCTGTCCGCCATCATAGCGGCGTGCGACATCTACAACATTGTTAAATTGTGCAAATTAACACGTCTCTAATTAATTTTCACATAATACATGTCGATCCTATTATATTAAATCAGTATCACGAGGTGTAATATATGATAAATTAAGCTACTTGTAATTTGGAATATATATTCTTTTCATGTCATTATGATTTATATCATGGAAATAAAATTGTCTATGAAACTTGTCGGAATTCAGGATTTTGGGCTCGAACGAGATGAGTTTGTCGAAACTCGATCAAAGTTCAATCAAACCGGCCCAAGCTGGGTTAGTCCGGCATGGTCTGGTCCAATATTTTTTTACAAAAACCATACCCTCTATTTTTCAATGCTTTGAAATTCAATTAACGATAGTTTCTAGATTCTACAATACATTTAATTAATCAGAGTTTTTGGTTCGATATATATTCAATCAACCACAACCTTTTGATCTTCTAGCAATAAAATTTATCGAATAAATATTAAATGCTAGAGGATAAACTTTGATAGGTATACACAATTAACTTAAAGTTTTCATATCTATGTATAATTAATCAGATAAATTTTAGAGTTCGCGTGCCACAATAAATTTTGATTATACATAATTAATTTTGTCAATATTAACTATTACATATGAATATATGAATATGAAATTATTTTTTAGATACAAAACGAGTTTTGGCGAGTTCGTTGAGTTCCGAGTTTTTTTCGAGTTAAGAGTTTTTCTCATTCTACAGTGAGTTGAGTGTGGGACATGGATGGTGAATAAGTTTTTACAATGATTTATTTGTTCATCACTTAAATACATCAAGAAAATTTCTCCACCAATAATAATATGTTTGTTGTTTATGTCATTCTATTTTAAATTGATTTCAAAATCAGTACATAAATAAGTTAAACTTGCAAAAAATAATAATTTAAATTACATGTTTTGCAAGTCTTAACTGACGTTCTTTTTCTTTTTACGTTTTAACCTGCACTTATTATATTTACAAATTATGTTAAAATAGATAGAAAAAGTCTTCTTAATAAGTCGCGTAGCAAACATGGACCTTTCGATTAAAGAAATCAGGCACATGTTTGAGCAGAGATAGAATGGGCCACCGTCCCCACTCGAATCCCGACTTGCTTACAAATATTTAGCCATCGTCAGTAAAATCTTATGATTCCTTCTTTGGATAAAGATATTGGATACCCAGTAGATATGATGATCATAATCTTACCGAAATAGATTTGGACAAATCGTGAATTTAGAATTATTTATGCTGGATTTCCATCTTTAAGGGACATTGTGCTCAATCATGGGATGAACTAGAGTACAAACATGTGTTACAATACAAATGTTAGAATAACTAATAACCATATATTTGTTTGAAATCAATGGTTCTCGTTAACAAGTAGATTTACAATTAAAATAAATGAAACAATGTTCATAAGAGTATATTAGTAAGAATGTAATCTAGGTGTCATTATATATTATGCTCATGCTTCACAATCACAGCAAACCTCCGTAGCCGCCACCAGTCAGACGCGATAATGAATCGACGCAACGATCCATACCGACGGACGATTCATCGATTGAGATCCTGCACGCCTCCTGCATGAGCTAGGAGAACTCATCGACAGACGATTCACGCGCGACGATGGCGATTTACGAGCTTCAAGCCTGCATCGACGCCACCATGAGGAGGCAGTACATGCTCTGCTCCGTCGCCGACCCCAATCACACAGTCGATTTCATGGATCAGACTGAGGCCGAGTGCTTCGCCTTGCAAGGTCTTGTGTGGCCTTTGTGTTTATTTGTTGAATTTTGACTTTTGTTTCCTTTTGATCAAATCTGGTTCTCTAATATTGTTTTTTCATCGGCAATTTTCATGATATTGTTTGTTTTGTTAATTTAGGTTAGTCCTAAATTTACTAAATATAATAGGTTTTGTTAAGGTTGATTGTGATTATTGTATTAAAACTCCCAATTTCTCTTGAGAACTCGTTGAAATCGATTCGTTCATGTTTTTGATCGATGAAACTTGCTGGCTATGTACTTTACTCAATTAGATACTCAATTGATCGATTCATCTGGTTTGATTGTTGAGAAAGTGTGTCTCTTGATTTATTATAATTAAATGAAAATTGATTTTACATCGTTTCCGAATTTAAATAGGTATGTAACTCCGGTGAATTAATTTCATTATTATGATCGTTTACCGAGGAATATATGGAATTCGCAATCACATGAATTTTTTAAGAATGCAGACACATGACTTTGCTTTGTTCTTACTGTTTCATATGTGTTGAGAAACATAAACATGACACATGTTACATGTAAATAAAACAACAAGCTGATTTTTGTTCCATTACCCTTTGGATATGCGTTTATTGTGTTTTATTTTCAATTTTCATGTTTTGTTCTATATTCTGCTTTAGTTTTCATTTTCATGCTTTGTCTTCAATTTGTTTCACTTGCTATTTTTATCAGTAGTTTTAGTTACTATGTTTTTTTAGTTTAGTTGTTTTTTTATATTGATTTGGATTAAGTTTTGTTTATGTGCAGTAGCCATGGAGCATCTCTGGCATAAAAAATCTTAATAAGGATGATATGATTATTTTGACGAATTATCATGAAACTTGACGAAATAAATCATGAGATTTGACGAATTGAACCATGAAACATGATGTATAAAACAATAATACAATGACACTTGACAAATTTGATGAAGTAAATCATAAAACTTGACGAATTGAACAATGACACGTGACGAATGAAATAATGAAACTTGACGATGAAGTAAAATTTGTTAATGACACATGACGAAATGAAACTTGACGATGAAATTGATGAAACTTGATTTAATAACGAATTGATGAACGATTTCATAAAGCAATATTAAACAATCAAATCTTATGTTAGTGTTAATATTAAAGCAACATGAATTTTGTTTTGTTTGTATAAAAATACTGATTTACCCTTATGTTAGTGTTAATTGACTAAAATAAATATACAAGTATTTCATAATTACGTTAGTATGTCATTGGTGAGTCAACATGAATCTTATCCATTAATTACAAGATCTAACGATTGAGATATGTTCTAACATTTGTATGCTATTGCATAGTTTGTATTCTAGTCTAATCCCTCAATTATCTCATTGAGAGAAGAAATCAACAATGTATGGGCCTACATACAAGTCGGGAGGCCCACTTTCACAGCTAAGTTCAGTTAAGCCCATCACTACATATTGTTGGTCAGACAACTTCTCTTTAGAATATATATTGACATATGCCTATAGAACATACAAACAAATACTTTCTATACTTCCTATGGTAATAAATTAATGGAAAACTTCACTTAATTACACTAAATTAAACTATTTTGAAGATAATATATCTTAATATATTTTATCACAGGCGCGGTCTTCTCTAAAATTAGGTATACACCAAGCTAAAAAATATTTAGGTAATACATCTTATTCTAAATAAAGTCAAGTAAAGTTTTCTGCGATTTAAATTCAAAAAAAAAATATTTTTGTACACTTGAGTATATCACATTTCCATTTTGATACTCTAACTATTTTTTCTTTTTAATACCCTAACTATTATTTTGGAATAACCTACCACTAAAATACCAAAAATAGCACTTGCTTAATAAATCATAATTGAACCTATTTAATTTGGTTTAAAAATCAGAATTGAATCGGTTCAATTTTGAAAGCAAGAAATTGTTTCATCTTCTTCGTGGGTCTTAACTCATCGGCGTTGACGACGAATCCGGAGCATGGGATCACACGGAAGAAAATGAAAGAAGTGAGATTTAGTTTTTCGAGCTCATTTGCTAGAAAAATGGAAGAGGTTCAAAAAATGGAACATGTGAGCTCGAAAAAATGGAGTTTACTCATCGAAAAAAACAGGTCATCTGGAGAGAATATAATTGTAATGTAATAATTTCTTTTCAATTTCTAATTTGAAAAGAAAAATATATTCTTGAATTGTGAGTTAATTTGTTATTTAAGTGAGGGTAAAACGATACTTTCATATTAATCAAATTATGTTTTGATGTTTTCGCTAGACCAGACTGAACCAATTCAATTTTCTAGGTACTTTAGGTATTTTACAGGTGAGGTATCCCAAAACGATAGTTAAGATACTAAAAAGAAAAAGAAAGAAAAAATATGAAAGTGGTATAGTCAAGTATGAAAAAAATGTCATTTTCAGTTTAAATTTTGAAGAGTTGGGATTGCTGATTTGCATACAACCTTGGATAATGTGCTGAAACTAACGCTCGATAAATCGTTTTAAATATAATAACAGATTTTTTGAATTACATCGTATCCTAAAACTACCCTTTAACCCTTCTTCACATTGTTTACAACGAGGTTCAAAACTCACACTTCTCCATATTTTTATACTAAAAATTTAATTAATTAATAATTTTATGAATAAAATAATTACTAAATGCATATAACATACATTTATTCGAGCTTGATTATTTCTTTTTTGGTTGAGTTTGAGTTTAATTTTCATGTATATATAAATACAAAATGAGTCGGTTCGCGAGTCTTACAAACTCTAATAATTTGGGCTCGAGTTTGATTTGTTAATCGAACAACCCACCCTTGAACTTAATTTTTGCATAAATATGTTTAGAAAATTCACAAATTTTCAATAATTAAAAAATAATTTAATTCATAAAACATAATAGTCAAAACAAAAAATTTAATGAAAAATAATTTAACTAATACAATAATTAGTAAACAAATAATTATAACTATGAATAAGTTAAATAGAGAATGAAAGATGCTCTATTTTAAAAACGCACACATATTAAAGTAAGTTTAAGCCCAAAGATTAGGGTTTTAATCGGGGACAAACCTATCAAATCACTACAAATTTTAGAACGCTTGTGATCTATTGGATGAAACAATCAATGGTCAGATTTAATGCTGACTCATTAATGGCATATTAACGTAAATATGAATTAACTATACATTTCTTTTGGTCAATTTATACCCTCAGAGGGGTATAAATGTATTTTTATACCCTTATTTATTTTGAATATTATTTCCTTAATTAAATATCTTAATTTTGAATTTTGAATATTATTTCCTTAATTAAATATCTTAATTTTGAATTTTGAATATTATTTCCTTAATTAAATATCTTAATTTTGAATTTTGAATATTATTTCTTTAATTAAATATCTTAATTTTGAATTTTGAATATTATTTCCTTAATTAAATATCTTATTTTAAATTTTGTTTATATCATATGATATTCTTTAATTAAATATCACTTGTAAACCGTTTATCGGTATAATGCAATGGTTTTATTGGTTTATATGATGTGTTTAATCATCTGATTCATCTAATATGTTTCATCTGATATGTTTTATTTGACATGTGTCATTTGTGATGATATGTTCAATCTGAAATGCTTCATTTGATATGTGTCATCTAATAAGTTTCATCTGTTATGTTTCATCGGAGATGTTTTATAGTTAATTTAATATATTTCAAATACTTGTCATCAATTCGATCAAACAATTCAATTGCTTCATTGGTTCAATTGTTTTTTTGGTTCAATTATATTCCTTACACATCTCATCAATCACAAAATAAAATTTATCATAGCTATATCATCTAGATCGGTATTTTTGCAAAATTGCAAAAAAAAATAAATAAATACCTAAATGCATCGTCACAAAAACCAATTCCCAAAAATTAGTGTCATCGAATCTATTCCTCAAATCCGTGACACCAATTTACATGGTTTATATCCTCAATTACATAAGCAATGAACCAACATACGGTTTATGAGGTCGGTTTCATCAAATAAGTTTAATTGATTTTCATAAATTGATGTACACAAACCGGTTTCATGTTTATTGAATATGTGTCATTGAATATGTCTCATCGAATACGTGTCATCGAATACGCGTCATCAAATACGGTTTCATGTTCCATCTATGCCGTGAATCTAAATTAATATCACAAGAAAAAAGTGAGACAAATACAAAATAAATCTATCCAATCGGTTTTGTAAGAGATTTATCGATTTGTCACTCGGTTAAAATTCTTGCGAATTCATAAGCAAAAGCAAGCAAAACCGAACAAAAATCCATAAATCAGCGAGTAAAAACCCTAAAATCAGAAGACCAAAAATCAAATAAAAAATTCAACAAACAATTGAAACAATCAAAACCCGTCAATTTCACGTTCACCATTTCACGTTAAAATTATAAAACAAGCGAAGCACGAAACAATTCCCAGTATCAATTTTGATACGTTCAAAAGTACATTTGATAATTAAATAAAATGAATCTAAAAAAATCAATAATCAAACTAAAAATTTTACCGATTAGAGGAGGCTTGTTCTCCGGCGATGCGACTGTATGAAGAAAGGGCCGCTGCCGGAGCCGAAGCGTCGCTGTCTTCAGCACCCGATGTCATCGTCGCCGCCGCCACCTGGTTTAAATCCTCATCGTCTCGATGGAATCGGAACAAGAGGACGCGAACCATCCTGATCTTAGATCCGAATCTGAATCAACGTGTCCATCGTCGCCGTCGACTGGAGCCGGGAGGTCGCCGTCGATTGGGGCCGGAGCTGGAGCCTGGAGCATGAGCCGTCGCTTGGATCCGAAGCCGTCTGGAATGACTCGCAGAGCTGAAGCGGCGAGTCGAATTCGCACCGTCCCCGTCTGGATCCGTAGTCGTCGTCGTTTGCAGCAAGAGTCGTCGTCGTCTTGAGGGGAGCCGCCGTCGACAGAAACGGGAGCCGCCGTCGGCTGGAGCGGGAGTGGCTGTGATTTTGTTTGGGGACGAGCAATAGGTTTAGGTTACATATATAAAGACCAGAGTACCCTTTTTGTATTATTTTAAATTGTTTTATCTACCATTAATCAGAACCGTTGATGAAACAAATCTGACGGCTATTAGTTGTTCTAAAATTTGTAGCCCACATATAGTTTGTAGCTGATCTCTTCCCCAAAGATTATTTAAAAGAACACAATTATTAAAATGATTATCAATTCTAAGGTTTGAGACCTCATGCATAAAATACAATACACCTACCATTAAGGCAATCAACTTTTATTGCTAAGTTGCACAATTTTTTGTACATGTTAGAATTTAAGGGGGGCATATCTAATTTTCGAAAATTCTTTAAATAATTTTTTTTCAGAATTTCCAGGCCAATGAGGGGCGGGTGCCCCCGACCCCATTAAATTCGCTACTGAGTGCGAGGCTCAAACCGTTGACGTGTCCCTCAAAAACAAATATAATAATAGATAACATAAGAAAACTTTCATTACATTAGCATAAAACTATCCCATACACATAACAGTCCAAAATTACGGTAGAAAATTACATTATAATATGCATATCATGGAAATTAAATTACAATTAACACCTAGACCGGACCGATGACTTTATTAGTACAATCAACTAGGCGATGATGATGTCGTCGTTATCGTCTTGGCATGCCGGAGGAGCCGAGTTAAGATCCAATCCCGCCGGCGGCACCACCACTTTCTCCTCAAAATCATCGGCCTGAAAAGCCGGCGTCCACCTCTTCGCCGCCGGACTTGTTCCTTTGAGATGCTTCGCCGCCTCGTGCATCCTCTTCAGGATCGCAAAGAACTCCTCCACCTCCTCGTCCGTCGCCGTCGCCGCCGATCTCTTCCTCTCCGCTTCGCCGACGCGCTTTCGCTTCCCCGACGACTCCATTCAACGGCGTCGTATTGTTAATTTGTTCTGATGGAGAGAAGAAAGTAATGAAGTGGAAGGCTTGATTGTTGTGATGAGTCGTTTTGTTTAGTACTAATGGACGGTTGGTGAATAGCGTGACGTCGACCGTTGGATTGAACGAGAAACGCGTAAAGCAAGGGACCAGATTGATAATTAATGACCAGAATGATGGAGTGGCCTCGAAAGTCTAGTTGGGTCTTCGATGCTTCCATTGTTAATTACAAAAAGCTGTTTTGTTAGGTCTTTATTTAATCAGACCAACTTGTCAACCACTAATCACCATCCACCACGTGGAGCTTTACCTAAAATTATTTATTACTCATTATTCTCTTGTCCGAGGATTCCATTGTATTATTGTAAAGAAAGCAAAGAAAATTGATACGATAGCAATGAGCCCGTCAATTATATCAGTAATAATTAATTAAAATTGATATTATTCGCATCAGTACAGTTATTATATCTAATAATAATGTGGACTTAAAGTTTCTTTTTAGAAAAACAAAATTTTAAAATATGCCACATAATCTGATTCGTTGGGTGCGAGAAATTGTATCGAATCTCGTCATTTACATACTTAGAGGGCATTTAAATGATATATGTTGGGTTGGAAACCCAAAAAATAAATAAATTGCTTGATGAGCCGAAGTCAGTGCTGATTAAAACCCAACGGTAAATGTGGCTCTCCAAATATGCCCATTCCTAAGTTCGGCCCAGTTTTGAATTTACGGGCCTTTTGGGTTTCTCATATTTTCATATTAATTGTTGGAGAAGGTGACATACCCACGTGGTAGAAGAGACAATGAAGTAACTCTAGACAATTAAGTGGCACCTGTCGACTGTCGTCTACTTATTTACTTCAAATATATCAATTAAAAACAAATGGGTATATTTATTGTATGGATTAATCTATTAATATTTATAAATTAATAATTTAACATATGAATGTCAAAAAGTCTTGTTTGACCAAAGAACAAACCAGAGGATGGATTGAAAAACCAAAAGCGACTCTGATAGCAACGGTAGGTCATCATTATCTCAACATTTCTATATAGCTCTTAAAAATATGTTTAACCCTGAGTTATGGTCGGATATAGCAAGCTTACGTAATTATGTATTAACTCGACTTGTGAGAAATAATCTAGATTGAATTTAATTATAATTTTTATCATGATATTAATAAAAATTATATATATGGTCACTTAAATATCAAATGACCCAATTTAAAAATATGTAAAGTCTTAAACAATAATACTTGAATTCGACTTGTTTATCAAACAAATTTAATATTGAGCTCGAATACATCACAAGCTAAATATTAAGAAAATTCGTATAAATTATTTAACAAATCAAACACAATAACCCAGTAAATACTCAACTAATTAGCACCTTAGGTGGTATGTAAATGTGTCTCATTTTGGTCCAATTATATCCACGCCTATACGTTTTTTTGGACCGCTTTATTTGCGGATAAGATGGTGGGCTTGTGTTGCATATGCAGTTCCAATGCAACAAGCTTTTCTGGGACCATTATGATCGTGATTTTTATATACTGAGAGAAATGGAAAGATATGGCCAAAGCTTGCCCAATTTCTCTCTTCTCATCGTGTGACACATTTTTCTTGGGAACTCCACAAAATTCAGGCCTAGAAAGGTGAAAAAAAGAACCATCCATCCATAACCCACAAAACAAATGGTAACGAACGTGTATGTGATGATCTGATTTCTTAGTTTCTGTCGCTCACAGTTAAGAGATAGAGATGGAGATCGAGCATTTTGTTGGACGCATAGACAATAATACTGACTCAACAGTGGGGTTTGGAATATTATACAAATGAAATCTATAGTTTTTAGTTGTTGGACCAGATCTATGTACGTTATTTGTTTATTCCTACTATATATAACACGTATATTAAGTACTTGATTCACCCTAATATTATATAAGAACATATATATTATCGGATTAAACTATTTCTTGACTCCTGCTATTTATGGGAAATCGTGTTCTTAAATATTGTTTGAGCACCTGAGTATGAGAATGAGATGACAATACGTGTGATTATATGCATATATCTATATTTTGCGCATCGGTTAAGATACGTTAGTGAAGCATCTAACTTACACTTCACTCATGTCATTTGTCATTGTTGGATTGGATGTATACGAGGCCTAAGTAATTATGTTCTACAACTATGTATTGTATCAATTACATTCTTGAATTTTTAAGTGTATTGATATTGTAAAATCGGGTTGCACATATCTGGTTGGACTCCACAATTAAAAGCTCAAATTTATAGTTGAGTTTGACACTTTCCTTTATATACAACCTTTTGATATAATTACAAATTATTACATTTTACAAAAAAAATTAGGATTTTGATTGGTTGTAAAATGAAAAAATTATCTTATAAATTAAACATTAAACAAAAGAAGACTTTGTCTTCTCATATTTTTCATCAGCTAGGTGAATATAGATTATTGAGATAATGACAATTGAGTACACCCAACTATGTCACGTTTCAAATTTAGTATCTCAACTTTCAAAATTTCATTTGGGATATTCAAAAATTAAATAAGTTACATTTAGCGCAACTTCTGTTAAATCTAACTGAATTGGCTTGTTAAAAAGTCTAAAATGCTCTAAATGGTTTTGATTTGAAATAAAACTGGTATGATCAATTCAAAACCGGTCTAACCGGTTCAAATTAAAATCATATATTTTATTTTAATAAATAATCATTAAAATTTTGATTGAAAGGACAAATATGCCCTTAAGTGTCTAATTAATTTTCAAAAAGTGTCACCCGTGGTCAATCAAGCACCGACTGCGTTGACTGTCCTCCATCCTCCTCAGTTCACGGAGCAGAGCTCCACCAGCGGCGGGGTCACGTCCACCAACTACCTGGAGAAGCTCCGGCCGCTCCTCTAGCCATCTCTGTCACGAACCATATCACAAATCGTCGTCCGCCCCTCCGGTCGTTGCGAGATCTACCTTTAGAAAAAATGATTCAATTGGACCAACACCACACAGAGAGCCGAGATCTAGTTTATGATTCAATAGGACCAACACCACAACACTACACAATTTTATCTATTCCATTTTCCAGACAATATGTGCATCGATTTGGTCAAATTTAGTTTCCATTTTGTTCGATTTTGTTGGAAATGAAGAGGGAATCAGCTGTAGCGTGGACGAATTGGATTCGGACGGTGTTGCATTCGATGGAGAAGGAGGCGGTGTTGTTGCAGTCCGCTGGTTTGTCTCCGAGCTCGCCCGAAAGAGCCGTTCGAGGGCCTCGTCTCCGAGCTGCGGGTCGGCGGAAGATTACATACACCCAGGCATGTGGCCTGACATGGGGCGCTGATGGCCAGAGTCGGGACCGGATGCACGTTGGTGGTCGCCGGAGGTGAGAGGAGGGTGGTGGCCAAGGACTTGAAGAAGACGAAGTGTTGGTTATAACTTTTTTATACTATAAACATTAACTAAAACTTATCAATATAATTAAAATCAGATTGGTTATACCGGATTTTAATTGATTATACCACATTTGAACCGTTTAGACCAGTTTAATTTTAAATTAAAAATATCGAGGGCATTTTAGACATTTTAACAAGTCAATTCAGTTAGATTTAACAGAAGTTGGGCTAAATGTCGTTTATTTAATCTTTAGGTATCCCAAATGAAAATTTAAAAGTTAGGGTATTAAATTTGAAACGTGACATAGTTGGGTAAAGCCAACTGTCATTACTCTAGATTATTTGTAAGCGAGTGTTTCTTTCAGTGATGAAAAATATGTTATTCACACACTAGAAGGTTAACAAAAGTTGAGAGGTACGACTCTAAGAAATCCTAAAATATACCACATGCAATATAAGGAATTTAGTTATATATTCGATAATGAAACTGAATACATGATGCAAGTATTTATAGGACATTAGGTTAGGGTTTGAGTCTAAACGACCTTTATGTACTGGGCTTATACATGGGTGAGCTACAGACGAGATTAACATCCCACCCACCATTCTCCCATTTCAAATTGATGAGGGTTAATTAACCAACATTAACTTGCCCAAAGAAACTGATGCCCGTAACAATGGAAAGGTTTAATGAAAAGGTTTGCTACATGGAGATTCGATATAGCATGAGGAAGTGACAATACTTAAGAATCAAGCATGTCATAGATAGGGGTGTTAAAATAACTGAGAACCAAGAAAATCGACCCGAACCGAAGGGATCGGTAACCGAACCGATCGATTCGGTTGGGTCAGTTTGGTTATAAAAAATAACCGAATTTGTGTCGATTCGGGTATCAGTTATGAGGTCTGAAAAACCGTCCGTAACCGAACCGAACCGATAACCGAACCCTTGCCACAAAACGACGTCATTTAGGGTTAAGCATTTCCCAAAAACGACATCGTTTTTTATTGACTCTTTCTTTCTCTCAGTGTCTCAACTCAGCTCGAGACTCATTCGTCCAGAAACCCTAAACGAGAGGCGAGGCGAGGTGATTTCCAGCGACCGAGCGAAGGGGTGAGCTGATTTCCAGCGGCCGAGAGGCGAGGTGATTCAATTTTCGACCAATTTCAAGGCGATTGAAGCGATTTCAATGTCTAGGTGAGAGGCAATTTCTTGTTTCTCTGCTTCTTGTTTTCTTTGCATGTTGTGTTTTTTGTTTCCAAGAACTGGCTAATGAGGTGCGAGTATTTGAGGATTCTATGGGTCGGTCAGAGACAAATAACGACAAGTATAAACCCGTGAAATCGAATAAAGAAGTCCAAGCAAGCATCTCAACTCCAAGTAGTCATAACTCTTGCACGTGGGCTCGGAATCATGCCCGTAAGAGGTCTAGACGAAACTATTTCAAATATGATGAGTTTGGGACCGTGAAAATAACTTTTAAGGGCCCAAAAAAGTCTTTAAAACTTAGTCTTTAATTAATTACGAATTTTATGTGTATTTTAGTATTTTCTATTCTAATTAGGTTTTGGAGTTAACTAGACTTTGGTGCTAATCTCCTTTTTGTACTAGGTTTGGATTAGGTTTTGATATTAGTCTTCTTTTTGGATTAGGTTTTGGGCTATCTAGAATTTTTCTTTTTAGTTTAGGTTTAGGTTGAGCTAGTGCTATATAAGGAGTCTTTTAACATCATTATAGAAATAACTTTTATCATAATAAATTACTTTTCTCTCAAATTTTTGAGTTTGTACTAAGTTTTTGGATTGAGACTTGTGTGGTGATTTTCAACCATGTTTACTCACGCGGACTCGTTGCGTCAGCTGGTATCAGAGGAAAGTTAACTCTCTAATCTGATGGTGGCTAACAACAGTTTAGGAATCGGTCATGCTATTGACGAAGATCAAAGTATGGAAGTCTTAAGAACCGATATACCGGCCCGATGGGCGGCATTGAGACCTCTAAGACAGAATTTTGATGACAAGATCCGACGTTCAGATTGGCGTCTTGATGACAATGTCAATCAAATTACTTCTTTGGGAGTAGATGCCAAAAAAATAGTGGTGACGATAGTGTACGACCAAGGGTGGAAAGTGCTCGAGGCGAACTTTTCGACACACCTATTATTATACAAAATAATTATAGACAACCAGTCTATGATTATGATATCAATGAGGATGATATAGTGCTGAAAGAAAACAAACATGCAAAACGAGCTAGTTATTACAAGAATAAAGGTATGATTATCCCGTATCTTAATGTAAATATTAGTGATGAAGAAATTATTTTGTGGATTTCAAAGGTTGAGAATTTCTTTAAGTATATGGATATTCCACAAGAAGAGAAAGTGAAACTAGTAGCAAGTAGATTAAATGGAGGAGCATCTGATTGGTTGGATGATTTGCTTCACATAAGGTATCAAGAAAAAAAACATCCTATCCGAATTTGGGAACAGAGGAAAATAATGTTAAAAGATGAATTTCTTCCACCAAATTATGAGCAAATCTTGTTACAACGGCATCAACGATGTCACCGCGACAAAGAAACCATTCACAAGTATGTAGAAAAAATTATGGCACCAACAAAGAGGAGTGCCAATGAAGAAAAAGATGAAGTGCTCAAATCAATGTATGTGCTGCCAAAGTTATGAACTCGATCAATTCCAAGTATATAGGCGAGGGCATTGATGCTAAGAAAGGGAATACAGGTGTGCATGAAGATATACATATGGAAACTCATCGTGAGATCATGGTAGAAGACTTTAAAGATCATAATGAACCAACATCATACCAACTCGTATCCTTTGATTCATGTAAGGGAATTGGGGATGACGGGAGGACAAAGTATAAAGAATGTGCAGATAAATATCGCAGAAATCGGGTTTTTGAAGTGTGGGATCAAGTCTTGATATTTTTGTGCAAGTTGAATGATCCTATAAAGACAATTTTTTTTACCAATCTCGTTCAAATCCCAAACCAACACACCCAGAAAACTCGAGGACGAGTTTTTTTCAGGTGGAAGAGAATTATGAGGTCCGAGTATTTGAGAATTTTATGGGTCATTTAGAGACAAATAACGGCAAGAATAGACTCGAGAAATCGAAAAAAGAAGTCCAAGCAAACATCTCAACTGCAAGTAGTCATAAATTTTGCATATGGGATCGGAATAATGCCCGTAATAGGGCCCAGACAAAGCTATTTCAAATATGATGAGTTTGGGATCGTGAAAACAAGTTTTAAGGGCCCAAACAAGTCTTTAAATTTTAGTCTTTAATTAATTACGAATTTTATGTGTATTTTGTATTTTAATTAGGTTTTGGAGCTAATTAGACTTTGGTGCTAATCTTCTTTTTTGACTAGGTTTGGATTAAGATTTGATATTAATCTTCTTTTTGGATTAGGTTTTGGGCTATCTAGGATATTTTTTTAGTTTAGGTTTAGGTTGAGCTAGTGTTATATAAAGAGCCTTTTGGCATCATTGTAGAAACAACTTTTATCATAATAAATTACTTTTCTCTCAAACTTTTGAGTTTGTATTAAGTTTCTGGATTGAAGCGTGTGTGGTGATTTTCAACCACGTTTACTCACGCGAACTCGCTGCGTCATTGGCCCTTTTTCGTTATGTTAATGATCGACAGTTAAAGGATCTTAAGGCCGAGCTCTCTCTCCAAACCGAACCCATTGATTTCGATTTTTCCCTATTTCTTCTCCACCGCTTTAAAGAGGTAAACTTCTGTTTATTGATTGCCCTTTTTCCCTTTTCATTTTTGGTTCAAAGTTTCGATTTTTTTATGATTATGAGCTTTGAATTATTTATTAATATGCTTTTTAATTATAAATTGTGAAGGTCATAGAACATAATTAAGTGAATTCACGATCGATGAGCCCTCCACTGCCAAAGTCAGATCAGTTCTTCAACTCTTTGTTAATTCAACAAACGAGTACATGACATCTCCAACCAACAAGAACGTATAAATTTCTGCTTTTAGCAATCTGTTTTTTTTTTCCAATTTGTTTTAGTGCAAATTCTTTGGATAAGACATTGCCATTATCAAACTTGCAAGTTAGGGTGATAATCACTGTCATTGAACATGAAGTAAACCACTTTTCATTGTCATATATGCATGTAATGTACACAGTGTGAATCTGAAATGGAGTTTCTTTTTCTGCATATGGAAATAATTAAAACACTGAATATACTCTTGATCACCCCATTTATAGTGTCATCAGTCATCATCTATACGTCTTCTTCACATTCTTGCATTTGTGTTATTGCTGCTACTATAATATTCAGTTCATACTCTCATCTTTGTCGTCAACGTCATAGTGGAACGACAGTGGCACTGACTTGAATGCCCTAACCTTGCTTATTTTAGTCAAATGCTCATATTCCAACCTGCAATTTTGTATACTTTTGTATCTCGATGACTTGGGTGGTGTCATGGAACATAATTCAGTGAATCTGGTTTTTAAAACCCTTCAACTTAATTTGTTTTAGGCTAATAATTGAATCTGTTTGTAGAGAAAGCATGTGGAATTGCCAAGCGAAACAAGTGATGCTTTATTCCCTGTAGAGGAAACTCCCACTTCTTCAGCTGATTTTCGTACATCTGAAACCAATAGTAAGCCTTCTAACACTACCATAAACTATAGGGTACCAGCAAAATGTTGGAGCGTTTTTTAGAAAATATTTGACAATAATGAGGTACTTATTAGGGGTACGTGTACGTGGTGTGGAAATACACTTAAGACCAATTCTAAGGAATATGGGACATCAAACCTCAACTGCCATATGAAGTCTTGTAAGGCCAATCCCGAAAAAAAAGAACTTACCTAGGCAGCCCCAAATCCACTTTGACCCTAAAGGATTAGTCATTTGGTTGTTCGACCAATAGGCATATAGAGCTGCTTTAGATAGAAAGTTGGTGATCGATGAATTGCCTTTTTCATTTATAGAGGGTGAATGGTTCTTAGCTTTTTCGAAAGTTTTATGCCCAAGTTTTAGAGTACCCTCAAGAACTACTGCTACTCGAGATGTGTTCGAGTTGTATGAACTCCAAAAGAAGATCTTGCATTTCTATTTATCACTGAAATCCCATAGGGTGTCCCTTACAACGGGCACTTGGACTTCCATACAAAAAGAAAACTACATGGCCCTGACTGCCCATTTCATTAGTGAGGATTGGGTTTTGCACAAAAAGATTATCATCTTTTGTCCCATTGTCAGTCACAAGGGTAAGGATCTAAGAAGATGTGTAGAAACTTGTCTACACTTGTGGGGAATAACCAAAGTAATGGCAGTCAGCGTAGATAATGTCACACCCAATGACATTGTTGTTTCTTACTTGTCTCGAAAAATGAACGTGCAGTCCACAAATGTGCTAGGAGGCCGATTTATGCATATGAGATGTATTGCTCGTATCATTAACCTAATTGACAGCGATGGAATTGTCATGGTAGGGTTGTCCATTGAAAGGGTTAGATATGTTGTGAGGTACATAAGAAACTCTCCAGCTAGACTTACAAAGTTTATAGAATGTATGAAAAGACTGGGAATTGAGAGCAAGAGATTGTTGTGTCTAGATGTCTGGACTGGTGGAACTCAACATATCTGATGTTGAAGTCTGCCTGTGAGTTACATGAGGCAATCAAATCCTTTGGTAGGAAATAACCAGCCTTGAAGAGAGAGATGTAGGCGAGTAATAGGGAAACCTGGTAGTAATCCATGGTTCCTTGGATGGTTGACTGATTTTGATTGGTTGGAGTTGAATTACTTCATGTCGTTCCTAAGCTTATTTTATAAGTTGACAGTGAAGATTTAAGGGTCTAAGTACATAACCTCTAATGTGATAATTGAGGATATAAATGACATGTTTCATTTCATTATGACGGGCTTGGAAAACGATTCACAAGATATGGTTAACATGACCACAAAAATGAAGGTTAAGTATGATACATACTTTGGTAATGTGGACAGTGTTAACATATACATCTTCTTAGCCCCTATTTTTGACGCCTGCTATAAGATAGTTCGTGAAATGGTTGATGGAGAAGATATATTCTCCCGAGGATTATGCAAAACTAGGTGCTTCTGTACAATCATGTCTACTTCATATGTTCGACGAGTGCAATAAGAAGTATATGGATAAGTTAGGCGTTGCTGCTGCCCTGACCAGAAAAGAAACAACAAATCCTCCTCCTCGTATATCATTGACGGATCCTTTGATTGGGGTGAATAAAGCTTTATTCAAACTACATGAGTGTAGTCAATCAGGAAATGTGAAATATGAATTAAAAAGGTATTTGGAAGAACAGCTAGAACCGGATATGACAGAGGGTTAAGTCTTTGATGTTTTAGGTTGGTGAAAATTGAATTGTCATCGCTATCCGGTTATAACCAACATAGCTAAAGACATTTTGGCCATCTCGATATTCACAGTTTTCTCAGAATCAGCTTATAGTACGGGTGGTAGAGTTGTTACAGATTTTAGGAGATTTTTAAGTACTGACATGGTACAAGCTCTAGTTTGCACTCAAGATTGGTTGAAAACGACCCCCGCGAAAATCTTATCAGAGGAAGAGTTACTCGAAGAAAAAATGGTCCAAGAAGGTAAATAGTAATTATTGTTTGAATTGAATTTCAGTTTTGAGTTTATGGTTTTGAACTTGTTATTGACACTTTGTTTATCTTTTTATGACAGAGCTTGCACTAAATGCATCAACAGAAGGCGTTCCAAATATTTATTTTTGGGAGATATGCAATTTGATTTTTTTTTGCAATTAGGTTCATTTTCAATATTTAAAATAAGCTCTGAATGCTTTTACTTTAAAATATGGAAACAAATATTTGGAGCAATTCAAAACTGAATTGTATGAACACTTGTATAACTGCATAACCAAAAAGTTATACTTATGAATATGAATTATGTTTACTAAATTATTTTTATTTCTATTAACTGCCTTTATTATGGTCTTGATTTCTATGTCAGGAGATCTGATTCGAATGGATGATGATGAGCTGCTACCTGCTAGAATGGACTTCATACTTCATTTACTGCTGCTGTTGCTGCTGGAATTTATTATGAAATGTTTAAGTATGGAACGAACTCGGTTATACACTGTTTTACTTTTATTATGGAATGTTTTAATTTTATTATGGACTGTTTATTTCATTAGTTTTGTGCAAACAATTTGATTTAAATTGTTAATATTAGGCTTGAGAATGCCCAAAAATGGGCCCAACACTGACTCGGTTAACCGACCGACCATAACCGATCGGTTATTCGGTTATAACCGAACTGAATCGACCACCCATCGGCTTGGTTTTTGGTTATGAATGTGCAATAACTGAACCGATCGGTTCAGTTCGGTTATCCAATCGTGAACACCCCTAGTCACAGATGATGTGGTAGCTTGCTTCAATATGCTTGGTGCGTTCATGTTAGACATGATTCAATGTGATATGAATGTCACTTGTATCCTCAACATGTGGAGGAGTAGTTCAAGAAGATAAGAAACTCAACTCTGATGGTAAACCAAACAACCAAATGATATCCGAATATGCTTGAGATGTAACATGATACTCAACTTCGTGGAAGATATGAAGATACAATTTTGTTTGTTACACTTCCAATAAATTAGAGCATGACCCAAAAATACACACCAACCACTCTTAGAGCGTCTAGTGCCCGTGCAACCTGCTCAATCTGCATCTATATACGCCGAAAGATGGAGTGAGGTGTTGGAGGAAAAATATACATTCATTGTGACGATACCCATAGGTAACATAGAATAAGACGCACGTCTGTCATATACATATGTTGTCGAGACTAGAGAAATTGGTAAACCTGTTGAACATTAAAGGACAAATATTAGCCAACTAATGGTGAGATAGAGCAAAATTACCCACCAGTTGACGATACAATCTCATACCAGGGGGGAGATCACTTTTATTTTTATGTAACTTGACATTCAACTCTATTGGAGTGTCAAGTGGAAACCTACTTCGAATACTTGAAGATTCAAGTAGATTATTGGCATACTTTGCATGATTAAGAAAGATTTCCATTCAACACATGTGAACCTCTAGACTCAGGGTGTGTGGGAGAGGCGGGCCCAAGCTTTTTCATATGAAATGAATTACGGAGATGAAGTTTTAGTTGAAAAATCGGTTAGTTATTTATGCATATGCAACAATGTCATCCAAATATACTTGAAAAATGACAATCATCATATATGAATAACGAAGAAACATAGAAGACTAATTTGACGATCTCCGTGCTTCACTTGTTATGTTGCCATGCCATCTTAATTTGACAAATAAGTCAGGTTAGAACAAACAACTGAACACCGTAAGAACATGTCCCTTCATTTGGTGTCAAATGACAAAATATACCAGTTTTTGCATAATTACCACCCAATGTCATCAATAAGGATTGTCTAATCTCAACTTTTCAATTTTCTATTTGACGGTCATAAAGTAGTTTGTAAGTTTACACCAAATGTATGTGTTTGCACGACCCCATTTGCTCGTAGGATTCTACTTATCCTCAGAACGTACATCTTCCGGATTATACTGAAATTGTATTATCATGATATATTCATATACAATAATTAATTAGCTAAACCAAACAAATAGATTTGTCTCCATCTCCATCTCCAACCAAATATGTTTATGCATACACATTAACAACAAATATAAAACTCCATTCAAGATGTTTTTGTTCGTAACCGTGATTTGGTTTAAATTCTACGTCCAAGTACAAGTAACTTGATTTGCACACACACGCAATAACACGTTAAACCATCAATCTCCATGCCAGCCAAGGGCATAATTAATTGCTTGCTAATCGAGATTCACGGGGAAAACAAACTTTGGATTCTCTCAGGTACAAGGAACAAAACAGGAAGATGTGCTTCGTTTTTTCAACATTATCTTAAACCCTCCAAAAACTGTCAGCAGCGCACGCGATGACAGGCTTCTTGGTTTCATAAACACTTAACGAACTCGGACACAGAGCTGTGAGGTTTGAGCCAAAGTGAAGCTCATTTCTTGAATCTTCCATATGGTTGGTTAAATGTTGAGGACACAATGTCTCAATAAAATTGGCATCATTATTTACAGAGATGGGGTCTGATCCACCAAAACATGTCTTCAACACTGTCACGGGCTCAGATCTAAACCCCAAAGAAAATCCAAATTTTAAAACTGAAAAAAAGACAAGTTCTCTAACATCAACAACGAAATTACGTGTAACATTGTCACACAATCACTTATCAGTCATATTAAAGATGTTTAGAACCGTAAAACAAGAATTGCATTTCTCCTAAAAATGAGATAATGAATAGCCCAAGAAATTTTTTCCCGATAATCACGGTTGCAAGAAATTGGTCCCGGCCTAGATTCTCTACATAGTGGTGTATGCTACCACTGTGAAACGATCATTGATGAATGGTCCTTGATCAGCCCCACTCAAGATTTTTTCTCTGATACTGTTCTTGACTTTGCCACAAATCAATGAATGGGATGTGTTACGGAAAAACTGGGAAGTGGTGGGACCCAGGTGGCCCCCATCGTCCATGATCATCACATGGTGAGAGGTTTATGGTGTCTACGTACACCTCACATGCATCTGATGACTCACTCCTCTTCCTCCTCCTCCTCCTCTTTATAGACCCTCCCACACTCTGCTCTCAAGCTCACTGCTCGGTAACCAACAATGGCTTCTTCTTCGACCCTTTCTCTGTTTCTGCTCCTTCTTTGTGTCTGTGGAGCTTATGGAGGAGCAGTACCCACCAAGATTGGGAAAGGGTATAAGCTCATCTCCATTGAAGAGACTCCTGATGGAGGCCTCCTGGGTCACCTCCAGGTCAACCAGAAGAACAAAGTCTACGGCGACGACATTCCTCACTTGCAGTTCTTCGTCAAGTATGTAAAACCCATTTCTCAATGCAGCTCGGTTCCTCTGTGATTTTTGTTTTTTTTCGTTAAAGTTTCGATTTTTATGTGGTTTTTAGGCACGAAACAGAGGATCGGTTGAGGGTCCACATCACCGACGCCGACAAGCAGAGGTGGGAGGTTCCGTACGATCTCCTACCCAGAGAGCGCCCTCCGGCGCCGAAGAAGACCATCGGGAGGTCCCAGAAGGACCCGATTTCAGCGATGGAGTTTTCCGGGTCGGAGCTGATCTTCAGCTACATCGCCAACCCGTTCGGGTTCGCGGTGAAGAGGAAGTCCAACGGGCAGGTCTTGTTCAACTCGAGCTCCGAAGGGTCCGACCCATTTGGGGATATGGTGTTCAAGGATCAGTACCTTGAGATCTCGACCCGGTTGCCCAAGGACGCGTCGCTGTACGGCCTCGGCGAGAACACGCAGCCCCACGGGATCAAGCTGTACCCAAACGACCCGTACACTCTATACACCACTGATATTGCGGCCGTTAATCTGAATGCGGATCTGTACGGGTCACACCCGGTTTACATGGATCTCCGGAATGTGGGTGGGCTGCCCCAAGCCCATGCCGTCCTGCTGCTCAACAGCAATGGCATGGATGTGTTCTACAGAGGCACCTCCTTGACTTACAAAATCATTGGTGGTGTCTTTGATCTTTACTTCTTTTCAGGTCCTTCGCCTCTAGACGTTGTGCAGCAGTACACCGCCTTGATCGGCAGGCCAGCCCCAATGCCTTACTGGTCTTTTGGTATGTATGTCGCCTTTTCTTGCATTACCAATACCCATTTGTTTATTTTGTTAACATTCTTGTGCTGATTAAGAATTGTCATTATTGATTGTTTCTTGTGGAAGTGTGATTTAGGAGTATAATAATTATGTGTTTCTTGTTTGTTGAGACTTGGTACAGAGTGCTGTCAGTCAAGAACTAAGAATATCTTTGAATAATATGTTGCAATCATTTGTGTTAGTGCTTCTCTCTAATGTAGATTTGATGTGGGTTTTAGAACTTCTCTTGTATAGGTGAGATTATGTTCTTTTAATTAGAACCTCAACTATCTGTCGGTTGTTAGATTATTTAGAGGGTGATTTGATTCTAGATGTGCTGAACTTGACCTATTAAGGTAACATAAGTTGCTTGTTTAGGGAATTAGGACCACCAAGTGATAGGTTTAAATTTTTTTGATTGATGACACATTCACAATAACACGTGGGTCTGTCTGTAGGCTATACGATGGGTTAAAGAATTTTTTAATTTAGGTTGGTGGGTAGGGACCCATATGTTATGTTTTCATTTAAAAAAATAAATAAATTGTGCCTTTCAAGTGCTATCTCGATCCTTTAGGGAGAAAAATATCCTTACAAATGCCTTTCAATCCTGTTAGCATTAGGTTCACAATAGAAAATTAAGATAAAGCCATAACTCCAAAGCTCAAATCCCTTTGTGCAACACTTTTTGACCTATTTTACTCATGATATTTTTCCATTTAGCTGCTAGTGCCTAGTGGAGCCCAAAATGGTTATGCCTCTTAAATGGTGATGATATCCTTCAGAACATGGATCCTCCACCTTTCTTACCTGTGGTGGAAGTGAAAACAAAAAATTCACTGATGGCCTTTATTGCAATGTGGCTCTCTCTGTGTAATGTAACATGTGCAACATCAGGCATTCCTGTCAGTACTTTTGCATACTAGATGATGGCTGTCCTGGCTGAATTATATCTATTTCCATGCAAAGTCGGTGGAATAATTAATTTTAGTTAGAAGGTCGATTGCACTAATAATTATGTCATGTTAAATTGTTAAGCTATACACACTTCTTTTAGCCAGTGAACCTATCATCTTAAAATAGATTGATAGGTTAGGAACTTGGTTGGCATTGAAACATCTGAATTCATAGGTGATTCTTGGGTTAGGTGGTGGAAATTAGGAGCCAGCTCTTTTAGATGTGAAAATGTATCTATTCCTTTAATTTGTGAGCAATGTACATACTTACTGTCATAAGTTATGTAACTCATCCATACTATTGACTGTCGCTGGTAGGTGGATGAATGCACATGTTTGTATTTATATTGCAACCTGAATTTGGCTTTCTAGTGTGCCACAATGTAATGTCTGTTTTTTTTATAATTATCATATTTGCATAAACAAGGTGAATGTGTATGCTCGTATAATTAAATACATGTTCCTGATGTATTTCATTTTTCTAAATTGCTTCAAATGTTGTATCATTTTAACATTATAGAAATGTATTTGAGGGATATGTTTTTTATTATAAAATTGCTATGATCTGCATATTAACTCCATTTTTTCTTGTATTGAATTCTTCAGGATTTCACCAATGCAGATGGGGTTACCATAACTTATCTGTCGTTGAAGATGTGGTTGCAAACTACCAAAAGTATGAAATCCCACTTGACGTGATATGGAATGATGATGATCACATGGACGGACACAAGGACTTCACCCTGAACCCCAACAACTACCCTCGTCCAAAGCTTTTGGCTTTCCTTGACAAGATACACAAAATGGGTATGAAGTATATTGTCATCATTGATCCGGGAATTTCTGTGAATTCTAGTTATGGTGTGCACCAGAGAGGAATGGCCAAGGATGTTTTCATCAAGTATCATGGCGAACCTTACCTAGCTCAAGTTTGGCCTGGGGCACTTAACTTCCCTGACTACCTCAATCCAAAAGCTGTCGATTGGTGGGTCGATGAAATCCGCCGCTTTCATGAACTTGTCCCGGTTGACGGCCTTTGGATCGACATGAACGAGGCATCGAATTTCTGCACGGGATTGTGCACACTCCCAAAGGGGAAACAATGTCCAACAGGATCTGGACCCGGTTGGATCTGTTGCTTGGAGTGCAAGAACGTCACTGCAACAAGATGGGATGATCCACCTTACAAGATCAACGCTTCGGGGTTGCATGTGCCTATCGGGTTCAAAACCATAGCCACAAGTGCAGTCCACTACAATGGTGTGTTGGAGTATGATGCTCATAGTCTCTATGGTTTTGCTCAATCCGTTGCAACCCACAAGGGTCTGCTAGCACTAGAGGGAAAAAGACCTTTTATTTTATCTCGCTCCACGTTTGTTGGTTCGGGAAAATACACTGCACACTGGACTGGTGATAATCAAGGCACTTGGGAGAATTTGAAGTATTCTATTTCCACCATGCTCAATTTTGGCATATTTGGAGTGCCAATGGTTGGTTCTGATATATGTGGATTCTATCCCCAACCAACAGAAGAACTTTGCAATCGCTGGATTGAACTTGGTGCTTTCTATCCTTTCTCGAGGGATCACGCTAACTTCTATTCCCCAAGGCAGGAGCTGTACCAGTGGAAATCAGTAGCGAAATCAGCAAAAAATGCTCTGGGAATGAGGTATAAGCTCCTACCTTATCTGTACACATTGAGCTACGAGGCTCACATAAGTGGAGCTCCAATTGCTAGACCGCTTTTCTTCTCGTTCCCAAATTACACCAAATGTTACAATATAAGCACCCAGTTCTTGCTCGGGAGCAGTGTGATGGTATCTCCGGTGCTTGACAAGGGGAAATCTGAGGTGAAGGCGCTCTTTCCCCCGGGTACTTGGTACAGCTTGTTTGACATGTCTCAAACCATCGTGACCAAAGAGCCGCACTATCTCTCACTTGATGCGCCTCTTCATGTGGTCAACGTGCATGTGTATCAAAACACCATATTGCCGATGCAGCAAGGTGGATTGATCTCCAAGGAAGCAAGAAAGACTCCATTTACACTGGTGGTGACCTTCCCGGCGGGTGCAAAGGAGGGGAAGGCCAAAGGAAACGTGTTCCTCGATGACGACGAGCTCCCAGAGATGAAACTTGGAAATGGGTACTCAACATATATTGATTTCTATGCAACAATAAGCAAGGGGAAGATCAAGGTGTGGTCAGAGGTTCAGGAGGGGAAGTACGCCTTAGGGAAGGGGTGGAGTGTTCAGAAGGTATCTGTTTTGGGATTGGGCACCGGGAAAGCGTCTGCATTTGAGATCAATGGAGAGCCGGTCACTGATGAGTCGAGCGTAGAGTTGAGTGTAACCGAGCAGATGCACCTGGAGACGTTGGAGGATGGCAGAGATAAAATGAAGACGGTTATGGTTGATGTCAATGGATTGCAATTGCCTATTGGGAAAAACTTTGCAATGTCATGGCAGATGGGAGTTCTGTAAGTTTAGTTTCTTTATTTAGCATTGTTGCTTTTGTACTTTGAATTGTAATGAGGTTAATTGCTTGAGAGGAGATGAGCCAAGGATATGCTCATCCCTTTCCAAGCAAGCAAGAGGGTAAGAACTAGATTTTCAATTTACTGCTTTTGCTTAGAGGCTCTTTATTGCTGTACTTCTTGAGATGCAGTGTAGCAAATTGCAAGTGATTACAAATATTTGAATTTATCACTGATGAATGTTTTGAACTGCAGTATTCTGGTGTTTTGGTCATTTTTCTGTAGTGGGCTTATAAAATTGGAAGGTAAACAAAGCCCAAAACTAGAAACATGACATGAATGGCCCAGAAAACCAGTCTGAGCATCATTTACAAAAAATAACTAATTGTTATTCTATAGGAAGTTATCAAATTCAAAACCCTCCTAAAAACTATTTTAACCTCGTGGAGTCGTGGGCCACACCAAACCTCAAAATTATCACTCCCCATTCATAAATCTTTGTTTACTAATTGGTACTCTTTATTTTCTAATTGATAAAGCAACACTCCCAGATGTACCATCACTCCTGATTGATAAAATCTTTAATTTTGTTTCATAGTCATTAAATCATCACTTTTAGTTGACGAATATGCACTCTCATTTTATAAATCTTGTATGCTAGTTGATAAACTTTTTTGTTTACAACCAATGGATCTCGCTGACAATACTTCTATCATTAACCATTGGACGCGATCTGACAACTGCTGTCACCACTATAACGAAGTTTTACCACCATAACGTTACGACATTCATCTCTATTTTCGCATCGAGTAACTCATCGATGAGTCGAAGAGAAAACTGGTTGAAGAACGCTCTAACTTCGTGACATTGCAACCTTTCTTCATGTCGGTATCCATCCTAATCTAAAACATAACATTCTTGTTGTTGGCGACATTTTCTAGCTTGCGTCATTGAATCTCAATAGTTGTTCGTTGAGGAAGGACTTTAACAATTGCTGAACATTTTGTTTCTAATTTGTGTATTTACAATTAAATTTTAATAAAATGTTTATTATGCCTATTTTATTTGGTACCTACAGTAACTTCATGATTGTTTAATTTAATAGGTATATGGTTGTGATTGATTTCTAATTCGTAAGATAAAGAAGGGTTTACAGGGGAATCTCAGCATTTTATGCATGCATATATAGATATAAATTTATAATTTGTTTGTGTACGGAACTAAAATAATATAATAAAACTACAAAAATTAAATTAAAATTTGCCAATTTAAGTAGGGATGTCAAAACACTTGAATTTAACGAGAACTTGATATTTTCGTTCCAATCGAAGCAGTGGAAAAAATTACAAAACTCATTTCTAATTCATCATATTATCATCCTGCAACACGCGAGTAACCTACAAATTGTTTATTGCTAGGGAAGAATCAAAAAACAATATTTATCTAAATTTTTTATTTTGTGTAGGAACTATTTGCTAAATAAAGTTGATTTATCAAATGAATGGTTCTACAAGCTAGATTACTCTTTTATATAAATTATAATTACTAGGGAAAATGATACTTTTGTGCACCTAAATATACACTTTTGACACTTACATACCCTAACTTTTTTTTTCTCTTTTTTCCATACCTGAATATTATTTTGGACAATTTACCCCTAAAATTTTAAAAATACCAAAATTACCCCTGAGTTGAACCAAAATTAAATCTGGTATGATGGAGAGAACCGGTCCAACTTTTAAAGAGGGTAAAAAGACGAAATTACCCTCACATATTCATCAAATTTTCAATTGAATGCCCCTCTCTACCTTCAGCCCCCCGCCCTTCCCGTCCCCGCCTCCATCAACGGCCACCAGGAAGAATCGCCTCGTCGTCGCCCCAGGCCACCGGCATCTCCTCTATCGAGCAGAACCACCTCGCCGTCGCCTCTAGGGTTCGTGACTCCCTCAGCGAATCCTCCATCGACCTCGACGTCGTCGCCTTCTTCGACACCGGCGGCGCCGAGCTCCTCTACGAGATCTGCCTCCTCTCCGCCCAACATCGCACGCCACCACCAAATTAGCCCTAAACCATCAAGAATTGAGCTTGTGAAGTTGGCGGCGGAACCTAGGCTTCCGGAGGCGAGGTCCTCGAGAAGGGGGCGAGGGATGGAGGAGGAGAAGTTGAGGTGGAGGTGGTTGTAGAGCGAGAGGGATGCATCGGAGACGATGCGGCGGAGGGCTGGACGAAGTAGACAGCGGGGACGTCGTGGACGGAGGCAGACGGTAGACGCGGAGATGGGTGGTTGGGCTGCCGGAGAAGATGATGAACAGTGAGGAGAGAGGGGCAAAAATGTAATTTAATAATTTACTTTTCAATTTTTAATTTGTTATTTGAAAAGACCAATATACCCTTAAATTGTGTGATAATTTTGTTATTCAATGGAGGGTAAAAAAGTAATTTCATATTAATTAAAATATGGTTGGATCTGGTTGAAATTGAACCGGCTCAATTCAGGGGTAGTTTCGGTATTTTGAAATGTCTGAAAAAAATTGTCCCAAAATGAAATTAAAGTATGGAAAAAAGAGAAAAAAAAATTAAGGTATGTAAGTGTCAAAAGTGTATATTTAAGTGCACAAAAGTGTCATTTTTCCTATTTACTGCTTTGTACTAACTTGATAATAAAAATATAGAGAGAGAAAGACACGTACGTGCACCATAAACTCAGCTCACTCAAAATTTTTTTTTTTTTTCTTTCTTGAAAAGCCTCATATCATAACTAGCTATGAGAAAAAGGAAACTTGTGAGTGAGTGAGATAAAATTAAACATAGGTGTACTTATATTTGAAAGACCATATTTTGGGTGTACTTGTGTAAGTACACATGTGTTTAATTTTATCTTACTTCTCACTCAAATTTTCTTTCTTCTTATTATGGTTAGTTGTGATATATATCATCGTATTATAGAATATAATTCAATAGTTTACTTTTATTTGTAGAAGCCCTCTAAATTCATGGGAGGTGCGGTCCTAATCGCAAGCTATCCACCAAATCAAATGGTCAAAGATGAATGTATTTCATTATTTTTAATTTGGCTCATAGGTTCAGTTTTTACCGAGCCTCTGGTGTGGGTCAGATTTTTAAACCAACATATATTTTGGATACGAAAAAAGACTTCAAAACTCATTAAAAATTATCAAGTGAAATAAAAATAAAAACGTTTCGAATATAACGAGAACTTGATACTTTCAATCGAGCTGAACAATTATATATAAAAATTATAGGGAAAACTTCACTTAGCTCCTCTGTACTCTACGTGATTTTCACTTACCTCCCCCGAAAGATAAAAGTGGTTTGTGGAGTCCCTGAAGTTGTCGAGTTTGGCACTTAGCCCCAACTCCGTTAATTATTGGTCATGTGACCAGCACATGAGTGATGTATTTTATGAAAATGACGGAAATACCCTTCTCTCCAATGGGTCAATTATTTCATGAATGTGAAATGACCATTTTATTCTTAGTTAAAATACAAAATTTAACTCATACTGTTAGGGTATTTTTGTATTTTCATAAAATAAAATTTAAAATAAATTAAATTTAAAATTTATTATAAAATGACTCTTTTGCCCTCAGTTAAAATACAAAATTTAACTCATATTGTTACGGTATTTTTGTATTTTCATAAAACAAAATTTAAAATTAATTAAATTTAAATTTTATTATAAAATGACTCTTTTGCCCTCAGTTAAAATACAAAATTTAACTCATATTGTTAAGGTATTTTTGTTTTTTCATATAACAAAATTTAAAATTAAAACTTATTGTTAACTAAAACGCCATCAGCGACACAGACCTTTCGGCGAGCTCTTCGCCGACCATCCCGCCGGCAATGACGACCAAGCGACCCCCGACCATCTGGGAGGTCGAACCTCCGTGCTGACGAAGGAAGAGCGCCGTCAGCCTCCGTCACCACCACCATCGGAGCGAGCTCACCATTGCCCTCTCTCTTTCGTGTTGCACAGATCGACGAACCCAGCACCGTCGACTACAACTGCACCACCACGACCACGACTTGCGCTCCTCCACCGCCACGCCTGTTGCCGACCACCATCACTGGTAAAGCTTGTCTAAATTTCTCAAATTGACCCAAATTTCTCATATTAACCTAGATTTCTCACAAACAACACCCAAAAAATCAATCAAAACACCAACAATAGCAAATTAGCATGTACTCGTACAAAACCCATTAACCTAAATTTCAAAAATCAATCAAATTGGAGATTTGGAAAAATGGGTTGTTTGGTAGAGACTCGATTGTGGGTTGGTGATGGGGTTTTTTTTGAGGTGTCCATATGATTCTGGGTTTCTTGTGCAGATATGGTGGGCTCCTTGAGGTGAGGGACGGCCGATTCTCGGCCGAGGTAGTGGGGGAGGGCGCGGTGAGGAGGTTGTCAAAGCGGCGGCGGAGGATTCGGGCGAGGCACACGCGGGAGGAAGGGTGGACGGTGGAGGTTGCTGCAATTTTGTTGAAGAGGGAGAGAGGTGCTGCAATTTTGTGGTTGGAGAGGGAGAGATGTGTTTCTGAAAGAGAAAGAGTGAGTGACAATTTTGTGAAAATTTAATGGTTAGTGAGACCATTTTAGAATTTTTACAAGCAAACTAACACCGTTGGATCGAAATGTCAAAGTCGACAACTTTAGGGACTCCACAAACCACTTTTATCTTCCAGGAGAGGTAAGTGAAAATCGTATATAGTACAAGGTGATTAAGTAAATTTTCTCAAAATTACAAGACTAACTTTAAATATATCTTATTATCATTCATGTAAACAATTAAAATAATATGAATATGACAAACACACCGTGTTTTCCATCTAACAATTGGGACACATTTAATGAAAACAAATTCTTACTCCGGTCTAAATCATCTATAGACTAATGACCACCTCTAATTCCTAATTCATATGTTCTCAACTCAACTACCCCCTCCCTCTTTTAAGCTGCATTTTATAAATTGTATTTAATGAAATAATACTTTGGATGCATAGGAAGGAGGGTACAAAACATAAATATGAATCTTATATGTCATTGGTGAAGACAACCTCCAACAAGTTTTGCATAATTGTGTGTTAATTATTGACAAGAAAGCCTTTATAGCCCCAATATTACAACTGACTTCAATACCACACCTAACTAATTACCCATTAATCATGCTGTCTGTGGAACGCTACACTCCCCATTTAATATATATGGCTCACCTTTTATCAGCTAACCAAATCTACGAGCGACCCTTTGTTTTTTTTCCATGCCTCAAATTAAAAGCCTAATGATTCTCAATAGTCGCAGAATAACAGAACATGCAGAGCTGGAAGTTTCGGCCAACTACAGACAGCAAAAGGACTAGACACTTGTCAACAGGCTCGCCGTACACGTGTCCCGACCTCCCTCGAGTGAGACCGAGAAAACGGGAATTTTGGCGGGAAAAGAGACGGTGGGGTCCACGTCGGCGCGTTTGGCGGGTAAGGGAAGCAACCACTTGGCATCAAGTCAACATGGTGCATGTCATGTCATGGCATGGTGATGGTCATTATCAACATCATGATTAATATGATAGTGATTATTAATTAATAAATAAATAGAATCTATGACCCGATACTGTGACAGCGCGTGTGAGTTAAATCTTTGAATATTAGTACGTGGGAGTGGGACATAGATGATAAGGGTAGGTGCTGGAGTGACCGGAGCCGTTGGATTCAGTATTTGCTACTCCCAATGAGACAGGGTCACGTGCATGGCGTGCTCACTTTTACTGCTGATTTTATTTTTGTATATAATAACAACAAAACATTGCATGTGGTGGTATATATGAATATGATGAATTTAAATGACTTTTCATCGCTTGATACGAGCTTCGAATAGGGTTGTGGTTGGTTGAGGATTAAATACTCTTACACGTTGAGATTTTGTTTCTTTTTTCGTAGCAAGAGTTTGGTAAAGAACTATAATGTTGGTTTTTAAAAAACAATGCCAGATCTTTTATATATATATAAACTATATATAATTAAATGCGAAATCATATATACGCGTGTATAATGGTTACAAAGGCATGTAGTTTCAAACATACAAAAATTTATTTTGTATTAATTAGTTTCAAACTTTACGTTGTTATTATTTAACATATTTATACAATTAATGTTTCTAAACTATTCAATTAATGTTATTAATTTGGATTGGCGGTCACCAAATATTCAAATTGTCTTATTTACACTTAATCTTATTCATCAATATATTAGCTCCACCAGTTGTAGCAATCATCCTCCACAGTCACATTATTGTTTTGAGTTGCCAATTTATGTCCTCATTACACAGACAAACTTAATTCCACTCACCATACATTTTAAGAGAATATTTGTACATCTGGTTGGATTTATTTCTTCCAAATTTGCAATTTGCAAATCTTAGATGGTGTATTCAATTAAGATTTTAATGGATTTTAAATGACTTTTAAAAGTTCATGTATTCTTAAAGTTTACAAGATTTTTTCAAGTCTATAAAGAGTGTTGATGATTTTAATAAAATGACTTTGCAAATATCATGATTTGAGATGATACTTCTAAAGAGATTTTTATGCGTACAAAAGCTTTCAAAATCATTCAAAGTCATCCATTTCTCAAAATCATTTAAAGTCATTGACTTTTACAATACCTTTAGATTTTAATAGTATTTTTAAAGTCATGATTGAATACCACAATACTTTAAAAGTACTTTTAAAGTCATGATTGAATATCACAAGATTTTAAAAGTATTTCTAAAATCATGATTAAATACCACAAGACTTTGAAAGACTTCTTAAATCCATTAAAATCATGATTGAATACACCCCTTTAAACTAAATAGAATGTGTGGTCTATATAGTGGTACTCAAATATGTTATGTTCATATTTGGCGATGCATGTCTGCCATCCAAATATGGAGGCATCATCGGATATTCAACATGGTTTGTCACCCTATGTTAGATTATATTATGTTTTCTATATTAAGTTTCCTATATTTATGTTTCCTTTTCTCACACGTATTAGGATTTTCCTATTCCTCTATGAATAGATGTCTCTTGTCCATCATAATACACACAACAATAATATATCTCTCATTATTTTTATCATGGTATCAGAGGCATCACCGATCCTTGGTTAGATTTTTATGAATTTATCGCTTTGCCCACTCGTCAACTGTCATCATGCACCTGGCATCATCGGGCATATGCTATCTCGCCATCGCCATTAGTCAACATGCAGTATCAAGCATCAGACATCAGACATCAAACATCTGTGCATCCTCCATTCTCAATCCTTTTCGTATCATCTCGACAACATTCTCGGCAGCCGCAACCCTCGTCACAACTCAATATTATCTAGCTTCAAACTCAATTCTTGTTTTACCGCATTGAGTTTGAGGATGGCTGTTAGATTATATTAGGTTTCCTATATTTATGTTTTCTTTTCTCACATGTATTAGGGTTTCCCTATCTCTCTATAAATAGAGGTCTCTTGTCCATCATAATACACACATCAATAATATATCCCTCATTATTTCTATCACCCTCCTTCTAATTAAACGACTGATAACTTTCTACGTGTTCTCAAATTTTTCATTACAACACAATTTCCATGTATATCACTAAACCATTTTGTCTTGACAACTGCGCACATAGAGAACGTGTATGTGCACCGTGTATGTGCGCAGGCATAAGGTAAGGAAAGAACTGCGCACCAGAAAGTGCGCAGTTACAAGCTTAGGACTGCGCACACAGATGTGCGTGCGCAGTCTGTACATTTTGACTAAATTGACCGACCGTTGGCAACGGTCGGATGTATATAGCCGTTACACATGAGACCGTTGCCAAGGACAGCGCACACGATGAATGCGCGCTGTCCTTAGCTTGTGCATGCGCACGTTTGTGGGTGCGCAATCATCAACTTTCTGCCTATAAATTGCAGAAAGTTGATGTTGTGTTGTGGGAGTTATTTTGGATAGTTGATGTTGTGTTGGGAGTTACAAATTGAGGGTTCAAAATATACGACTTGTAGAGGCAAATAAACCCATCAAGAATCTGAAGACATCGTATGTGCACATCATTCTTCCATTGTAAGGTATGTACTTGTGTCCATTGTAAGTATATATATCGTTTTATTTCGAAATAGAGTTTAGATATAGTAGTGTGATTTAGTAATTAGTGATTGTTGAAAACGTAGATAAAAAATGGATCGATCGTGGATGGGAATGGATAGGTCAACAAATTCTTTCAAGAGATGTGTTAGCAGTTTCGTAATTTTTGCGAGAGAAAATGGTATACAATACAGCCCAGATCGATTCAAGTGCCCGTGTTTGACATGTTGTAATTTTCGTTTCCACGAGATGCCGACCATTTGTACACATTTACTTAGGAAAGGGTTCATGAGATATTATACAATATGGACCGAACATGGCGAAGTGGGAGAAGTCGGGGAGAGCAGTAACCAGGGTCTTCGTTATTCCCCTGTTCACAGTCCCGTGGTTGATCATGTTCATCAGTTCGTGCATGATATAGACCCAAGTCGAGATGTTAGAGTTGAACCACTTTGAGAAACAACTGATATGGCGATTCAAGTAGATGCTGATGCTGCTAGAGCAACGACGAGAAAGTACAAGCAGTTGGTGGCAGAGATGGAGAAACCATTGTATGATGATAGCGATGATAAAGCGTTGGCCACACTGCTGCAAATTCTGTCAATCAAACATAAGACGGGGATGACAGACACGACATTTGACGATGTAGCTGCGTACGTTTCCAGCAAGTTGCCGCAACCCAATGCGCATGTGGCAAACTACGCATCAGCGAAGCAGAAATTGAAGTCAATAGAATTGCCGTTGGTGAAATATGATACATGTTACCACGATTGCATATTGTACTACAAAGAGTACGTATATTCCACAGAGTGTCCAGTATGTGAAGATTGTCGGTACGAATATGCTGGAAGTTTGACTGTGGCAAAGAAGACATTATGGTATTTTCCATTGGCACCTCGTTTGCAACGACTATTTGCCGTACCCGAGACGTTTGAGTGGATGCGTTGGCACAGGGAGCGGGAGAGGGTGGACGATGATATACTCGAACATCCAGCAGACGGAGAAGATTGGATTACGTTTGACAGGACATACCCGAGTTTTTCAGCAGAAATTCGTAACGTGCGCCTCGCCATTGCAACTGACAGTTTCTGTCCGTTCGGACCAAACACACCGCCTTATAGCCTTTGGCCCGTCGTCGCTATCCCGCTAAAAATTGGCCCGTAATGGCAATGAAGAAGGAATACAATCTGCTGAGGATGTTGATATCTGGTCAAAAGTCACCGGGTAAATGTTTGAATAATTTTATGAGGCCATTGATCGATGAGTTGCAGGAACTATGGCATGAAGGTGTTCCGACATGGGATGGGTTTAAGGATGAAGATTTCCAAATGCGTGCTACAGTGATGTGGACTATTAGCGACTATCCAGGGCTAGACATGTTGGGTGGAATTCAAAAAAAAGGTTACAAGGCTTGTCCTATATGCATGGACGACATTGATTCCACTCATAAACGGGGGAGAACGTCGTACTTGGGTGCACGCAGGTACTTAAATCGAAGGCATCGATTGCGTCGGGCGAGACAAGCTTTTAATGGAACAGTTGAAGAAAGAGACGCGCCTCATATCTGCTCTGGGGAGGAAGTATTTTTATTCATATTGCAAAATGAATATCTAGTACAGAGTTTGGACCCGCTGTTGAAACCCAGGGCAACTCGGGAGAAGTATTGTTGGACGCACAAAATAGCGATATGGAAGGACATGAAGATTATGTATCTGATTGAAAGTGTTGTAATTTCGTTTTGAATTGATAATAAATTTCAAAGTTTGCAAAATGTGCTCAGTTAAAAAAAAAGTGTTAGAAAAAAGTGTTAAAAAAAATGGAGAAAAAAGTGTAAGAAAAATGTGTTAGAAAAATGTAGAAAAAAGTGTTACAAAAAACTGTCTAAGTGTGAAGGACGGCGCACAGTTTCATGTGCGCAGTTCTTAACGCTTCAAAAATTTTGTAAGTGTTAAGGACTGCGCACATGTAACTGTGCGCCGTCCTTAAGTTGTTGACCGTTGACTATTTAGGTCAAATCAATGTTTGACCTCAATTTCCGATGCTCTCGATTAATTATTTTTTTACCTCAAGTCTTGATTTGGCAATAAAATTTATCGATGTTCACTGCGCACAATAAAATTGTTCAATATCGACTAAAAACGTAGCAAAAATTGATGATATTGGTATATACACACGTGTCCGCGACTCATCGGGTACTTTATCGATGTTGATTTCTCAATAAAATTATTCAAATATTTTACGAGTAAAAGAGAATCATATATTCGGTCTCATCCGTACGGTTGGATTCAATTTATTTTTCCAACATTGAATCGTCTTTGATGTACAAGTTTATGTAAATTGAAAATAAGGGTTCACATTGTACGATTTAACAATCTACAATGACCGAACGTATGAAAAGTGAATTATAAAAATCGAAACCGTAGGATATGTAGAGAATCATGGATTACATATACACAACAATTTTTACACAAATCGAACCACGGTATCCTAGTCGATGAGGCGACCGAATATAAAGTCAACCATTGAAGTCAACCATTCAAAGGCTTATGACTGCGCACAAAGGCAATGTGCGCAGTCATAAGCCTTTAAATGCCCGATTTCAGTGTCATTTATCTCTTATTCTGCGAAACCTAAATAATATTATAACCTAATTAATATCTCTCTCACTCTCAAACTCTCTCTCGCCTCCGACTCCGCGCCTCCGCCTCCGGCCGACTGCGCCCGCCTCTGCCTCCGCCTCGCCTCCGCCTCGCCTCTGCCTCGCCT